>JAHZNC010002342.1:0-21156 GCA_027744095.1 Zhuqinia jingwanae | reverse complement strand
TGGGTGATATGGTGGTGCACCTCGGGGTGCGGGTTGGGGTGGGTGATATGGTGGTGCACCTCGGGGTGCGGGTTGGGGTGGGTGATATGGTGGTGCACCTTGGGGTGGGGCTGGGTGATATGGTTGATAAGGATGCTGTCCAGAATATCCATAATGTCCTGGTCCATAATGTCCTGGGGGTCTTCTACGTTGAAGTTGATAAGGACCAACTTTTCTCCCTCGGTGGACGTGTACTGGTTTTGGCTTCTTTGTTTCTTTCACAATGTCGTTATCATCTATGAGAGACCCCCTTCGCAAGTGCAATACTTCAAACTCTTTAGGCAAAGCGAGATTAGCATATTCTTCAGCTTTTATCCGAGAATAGTACTGCCAAAATACCACAGCAAGGATGACAACACAGAAAATGGCACAGGTGGAGACCCCCAAGGTAACAAACATAATTTTGCGAACTTGTAAAAGAAAAAAATTGCCGAGACCTTCATCAATGTTTTTCCAGTCGGAAAAGGGTTTGCTCTTTCTCCATCGCTTGTTAAGGTCTCGAGCTATCTTTTTTTTAATTGAGGGTATACTCTTAGAGTCCAGGAACTCACACGATTTATCATGTATCACCTTTTTCAGAAGTATATTCTCTGCAATTCCGCGACTAAAGTAATACATTTTCTTAGCATTTTGTGCGTCTGACTAAAAACCAAAAAGACGAGGCTAAAATTGATACTCTTGAAGATATGATATCATGTATGTGTATAATTTTTTTAACCTGTAGCTTTAAGAGTCGCTGGTAATTTGCGTTCAGTTTAACTGAAATAGCACAATAACTGTATTAAACATGTAGGGGGAAAAAGCTCATAGGCAACATTACCTACTTACATGGGTAAATCTCAGGAGGATTAAAACGAGTCGGTATCGACCACAGCATCCAGGTCCCGTCCTTAACTTTCTGTTTACCTTCAGCGAACTCATAAATGTACGTTGTCAAATAGTCAAGTCTGACCAAAAGTTCCCGTCCAACTGTCGTTGCGTTTTGTCTTGTCTTTGGGACTTGTTGTCCGCAATATTCATCAGAGGCATTGGCTGTCGTATGAGTTTGTGTTGTCGGCTCTAATATCCAACCTTCAGTAAGACAAGTTTGATAAGCGTCAGTAATGTTTCGAATGACCCCAATACCTTCAATAGCCGTTGTCAACAACATATCAGCAGGATACGCAATGTCATTGTCGAAGTCCGCAGGCCTACTGGCGCATGTCGTGCTAGTTTCCTGAGCGTTGTAAGAGGAATTAAGGGCACGCAGCTCATCCACTGTGTTACATACATTATCAAGATAGAAATTTTTCCAGTTTTTCATAAATGCATCATGTGCTCCCACAGTTATTATTGAGTGGGTGATAATGTCCAGTATGTCAACTGGGTAGGAATTTGGGTCGAAAAGGAACTTTTTGGAGCCAGAGCTTAACTTTTCATGTATTTTTAATTTCTGTTTATCCGTTAATGAGAGATAGAAGCCACTGAATGGTCTTTTGAACAGGTCTTTGCCAAAGCCAAGTCCCTTATTTCGTGTTCTTCCCAAGCCTGTACCGCAGTAGCTGGTTTTAGGGTCAAGTTCTGGTCTGTATTTTGCTGCTGGGTTTGCACTAGTTCCATTTCCCACATTAATTCCAAGCCGCGAAATATAATTTTTCTGTGCTTTTGTACAACAGGTAGCCGGAAGATTGGTTGAGTTTAGCAGATACGGCCAGTCTTCAACCTTGTCTATCTCGAGAGTACCACAGCATTCCTGCTTGTTTGGTTGGGGAAAGTGAAAGACAAATTTCGTGATCAATTAGCAATATGGTTACAAATTGATTCTGGAACGCAGCCCAAAAGTTGTGTAGCTTATGTGGAATTTTGGGGTTTTCAACATATTGCTCGATTGTATCTGGCTTGTCCTCAGTCAAGGAGTAAATCGCGTATGCTATTGCTTTCGCTGGAAAAATGAGGCACAGCACGAGAAGAAACAAATACTGCAAGTTCCATAAATTAATCATAAACTATGATTCCTTCATAATACTTGGTAGTACACAATGTGTACTGCACATGCAACTCTCCAGAGTGAACTGCGAACGAACGTTTGTATATTTGACTTACAATCACCCCAACTAATAAATTTGTTATCCGAAACTTCAAAATGACAAAGCCAATTGGGGTGATTATCATCAAAGCGAACAGTGACTGTAGTGAGTTTCGAACAGACTCTTCGCTGTTTTTCGTTGGAGGTAAGTCATATTCATCCAGATAGAAAATAAAGAAGTATGAAGTTGCAGCAATGCTCATAATCTGATGCAAAAAAACAGCAACTACTATTATTGTTAATGTGAAGCTAGCTCCAAAGCAAATCTGAACATGTACAATAAATTGTGCAGATAACTCACAGTGATAATGACAAAGGTTACAAGAAGGTACGTTCGTTTGGTTAAAACAATGCGGGTTGGGGGTTGCGACACTCCAGTGATAACATCATCCTCGTCCTCATCGTCCTGTGAAATTATGTGATGATTTGATGTACAAAGTTTGATTTATAGAAAATAAGTAAATTATAGTGTGTGCAAATTTAATTTTCATTTGAAAACAGTCATTGCCTGATCGACGTCTGTTCCGTTTGGATCGACTGAGTTAACCACCGATTCGGGAGTCTCGTTGATGGTTGATGTGGAAGCCACATTTGACATTATACAAGCTATACTTGGCAGTAGTTGCCACAAAAATAACTGGAGAAATTATTTTCTGTCAGTGATGGAATTGAAAATACGACAAACGGTTACGTTTTTGCGAATGTTTGATGATAAAATGTAATAATAATAATTATTATTGTAATTTGTAAAATGTCACCATGAAAAATCTATTTTGAGGATATCTATAGAAAATCGGGATAGATCATTTGGATGATGAAAATAAATTTTCAAGGAGAAAATGGGGCATGTCGAGACGATGGGCAGTTTTACCAACAATGTCAAATTATAACAATCGTAATTTTTTATTTTCAATATTTTTAAGGTTTATAACGATAAAATTATAAATTAGCAACAATATACTACGAAATACACGCATTAATGTGGTAACACTTGCAAACTAAAAGAAAATTGAAGGAAACCGGATATAATACTATAAATTCTCTAACAAACATAACAAAAGAAATAACCTTTAAAAAAATAAATACTGATTGTGATTAGCCTGCAATCTTATATCTTAAAACATAACAACAGTACAATATTAGTTCATGATCTGCATAAATAAAATAAAACTTTAACAACTCATATATTTAAATACTATTAAAGCATATTATTAGCATCTTAGAGTTCATGTTCAACAAAAGTCAGTCAGGAGGTGTGGCAAGTTTCATTGTTACCAAAAAGTATTGTGTTGTCTGTAATAAAAATGTAGCCAAGTTTTTAAATACCGTTAATCGTTTTACGATGTCTTTTGAATACTAATGGATTATAAAAAAATAGTAATACAACTTTAAGTGTCCTAGTTCACCAGTCTATATGTTAAGAAATAAGAGCTCCGAGTTCTAAAAGGTCTTGTCATTTTGCATGTAATATCTTATAATGTAAGTAAATCAAGCGTGCTAATGCATATTGAAAATCATATTCATGAGCACCTTAAGGTTTAAAAAAATAGTCAAAAAGAAAATCGAAAGAAGGTAGTAGTGTGAGTGAAGGATTTAAAACGTATGTAGATGGTTTTTATCGTTTAGTAATAATAATAATAAGTCAATATACAGGTATCTCTGTATATTTTGTGTAGCCTTCACCTGCCTAGCAAAACTAAAATAGTACACCTCAATGATGAAGATCACAGTAAAAAAAATACACCCCTTTCCTTTTTGTATATGTAAATGTATGTGTCTTGAATTGTTGTGTTGTCCCACTTAAGTAACAATATTTGGGAAAAATAATAAAACTGTACATAAAGTAATTATTGAAATGTGTAAATTTCACAAGTCACACTTTCGGTTTTTAAGGTCGTTAGGATTTGTACCTCAAGTCCTGTGTCAAGTAGGTATATCAAGTAAGCGTAATAAAAAAATGTCTTGAGTATATATGAGCAAATCTGTTTCGTTTCGTAGTATATAGGTATATATCATGTAGTTCACTTTTTCAGTGTCAGTCCAAAAAACAATAATAATAATAATAATAACTGTCTGCTTTTATGTCTTATATATATGTCACTTTTTGGTTCTTTTGTCAAGCTTTCACTGTGTTTTGTTTGCATTGTCAATGTCAGCAGCTTTCATTAATTAAATTATATGTGGAGCAGTCTTGCAGTTTTTACGTTAATATGTAGTTAATTAGTTAAAGATATTTGTTGGAGCACTTGAAACGTTGATCACACTTTAAATTTTTATTTTTTTGTGAGGAGGACTCAAAATATGCATCGAGTCCTCTGGAAACCCTCGCATTTTTCACCATCTTACTCCCATACTCATCCCAAATTAGTTTCGCTCTCGTTTGGTATTTCTCGGGAGCATGTGGCAATTTACAAATTACTTTCTCCAGACATTCTTCTGCATTTAGAATTTTACCTGAGAGTTGGGTTAGATAACTTGATAGCTGACTCGACCTAGCGCCACGTAACAAAGATGGCTGTCCTGTTATCGTGATAATTGGAATGGGGAGAAGTAAGAATAAAATGGGTATTGAAATCAGAAAGAGTAAACCTAAAAGCAGAAATGGTTTCAGAACCAGTAACCCTTTTGCGATTATTTTTAAAACTTTCAAACCCCCAAGACCGGCAAGACCACCCCCGCCGCCACCCAATCCTGGTAAAGATAAATCGCCAAATAGTCCGCCATTATCCTCTCCACCGGACCATCCTCCTCCGTGGCTTGATCCTGGATTCGAGGGGTAGTGTTGGTAATAGTAAGCGACTGGGGCACCTTGCGTACCACTGCCACCAGCACTTGCTGAATTATAACCGTCTGAAGGGTTTGAGGGGGCTGAAGTTTGGGAGGGAGGATGTTCGTAGTAACCTCCGTGGGATGCTGCAGATGTGGATAGCTAAAATACGCCGATTTTTTAAAAACTCGTCAGTTTTCTCCTTTGTCTAATTATTGAAGGTAATTGAAAAGACCCATTATATTGCCTTACCGATGAATGAACGCCATTGTTTGAGTCTCCTCCTAAACCTCCATTGAAACCATCAAAACCGAATCCACTTCCTGTACCCGTATACCACGGATTATTAGTATTCCGTCCTCCAGACGCGTGCTGATCGCTTACGGGGGAAGATGATGCTTTAGCAGAGGCCACGGCAGATGAATGGTGAATAGAATTTGGTCGTTTTGCGTATACACTTTGCTGATTTGTACTTGCACTGTTCACCACTGGAATAGATTCAATACTAGAGGAAAATACTGGTCCACCACCAGAGGAGGTCGGCGGTCTCAAAGATAGAGTAGGATCTTTATCTCCACAGCAAAGTGCTGCCAATCCGAGCAGTGTACCCGCCACCACCACTCCTATTCCATACTTTCCCATTTTTCCCATTCAACGAAACAATAATGATCACAAAATATTCAGATGCCTCAAATCGGAAGTATTTTCTTCAAAGTTTCTCCTTTGATGATGATGATGTTGTTGTTGAGGAGCTCTCCTCGCCGTGCGTGATGTCCAATGTATGTTTGCTCGACAGAAAGGGAACCCACATTTCTTTTATATATGCTCAAGGAATTTTAGGGTTATCTCACCATCATCGTCCGGGACCCATGTAATGTACATGAATAGTACACACTGCCATTTGAAAGTGTACCAACAGACAACAACCGAGTCGCATTCATAAAAAATATTATGGTTTGTTGATGCAGAGTTATTACAGTGATTATTGCACATTACACTACAGTGTTATTTTGAGTAGCACCACAATATCAACAAGGAGAAAGAAGGGAGAAAAATAGAAGCTCGTAAAGGTTAATTGAATTTCTATGCGGTCGGTGATGTTGACGGTGTGGTATGATGATGTGTGGTCTACTAGGATGTGGTGTTCATCCTTTTCATCTTCATTTGTATTCGTATCGTCATATCGTGTCTCCATTATTGTTGTCGTTTTCCTCAGAGCTCCTGTGTGCAAAGTCGTTGTTGTTTTTTTTTGTCGTCGTCGTCGTTTTTTGTTGGTCCCTGTGCTCATTCAAATGGGAATAATGATAATAATAAATGACAAAGAAACAAGAGACAGGCAGGCAACAACACTTAAGAACCGTGTGATTACCATCTTGTTGAAAAAACGCATCATTCTATTTTTAATGTTCTCTCTTTTTTTCATATTGTTTATTACTTGCTACTACTTGCTGCTACCACTATCACCTTTTTCGTTAAGTCATAAAAGAGGAGGAGGATGGGGATGACTTTATAAGAGAAAACACGGAGGGGTTCATGCATGTACTACAACTGCCATATACACTCATAATAATACTCATCAATGAAATCAAAAATGATAATGAGGAATGTGGGCATATGAAAATAGAAAAAGAGAGATTGTGATCTGCTTCATTGCGTTTTGCTCAGCCAAGCTCATTGTAATGCCACAATCAACCAGCATAATAATAACACAGGGCAGTCAGTGGAGTGTCATCAGTCGTCATTCATAAATAAGTTGCAATTGAAAGGTCAAGCTAATTTGAATACACAAGTTGGTATAAAGGAATTTCTCCTTTTCCGATTGTTTTTTTCTATTGTATGCACAGTCGTATCCGGCCGGGTATAATGACAATGATCTTTTAAAAAGTGACTCAACTTGCCTGACTCACAAAAGTAAATAGGCATAAATCTTATAACCCTACATACCCTACACACATTACTACATTACTATATTGAATATAGGTATATGCACGAGAATCATAATAAAAATATTACACTCACCTTTTAAAACTTAGCATTCGTCGCAGTATAGAGAGAGTAGAGACCTTAGCACTTGATGCCATGCGCCACGACACAGCCGTAATTTCATTCGACACAGATTATCGCAGCCACAGAGGAGGAGGAAGGCGTCAACTCATCCGGTTTTGCTGGGCCTGGTCACTTTTCCGTTAAAAATTCTTAAACTTTTCCTTATGCCATCCTCCTCGATCCTCCTCCTACGCTCATTTTGTATTCAGGAGATGACTACGTTGGAATTCTCTTGTAGGACGACGCCGATGATGATGATGATGACGATGTTTATGCTGATGAGCTGTCATTGTCATGTCACACACGTCAAAAAATTTATTCGTGTTCCGATCTCTTGCGACGAGTAACTGATACGATATATCTGCTCTCTGATACAGCGTTGACCTAATAATTAAATACTCTCCATGTGGTACTTTGTTTGATCATGCACTTTCTTGTTGTTGTTGCTGTTCGTTTGGCACTTGTTGTACTGGTACATAACTACGCATCAAAAACAATGTATCTGACTTTTGACATTTTTTAAATTTGTAATAAGAGGGCTGATGTTTGGATTGTTTTAGCGCACTACTGACCCATAATCTCGTCTTTGGCTGCATTTTCCCTTCTGAATCGGTTTTACTTCTTTGAATACTAAGTATCAATATCTTTTAGTCAAAGATTGGGCATTTTTATCGCTTGTTTTAGTCACAACTTGAATGGCTTCCAATCAACCACGTTTTTTGTATTCTCAACTTTCTCAGTTTAGTCAAATATTTGTTGTGTTTAGAAATGTGAAAAGGTTAGTGACTGTTACATGACCATTATTAGTCACCTCATTGGTCAAAAAGTACATCCGTCTTTTACATCAATTGTAAAATTTCCATTTTGAAAATATTTGCTTCATTGTACTTTTATAGTACTATATCTGTAACATTGCACTTTTTATTTCATTTTTAGATTTTCAATCATTTTATGGGTTTAAACAGGTGTTTCGCTTGGGATTTTAAAACTGATAGCTCGAGAAAGTTTTTTTTTTCAGAACAACTTTAAGAGTGCAATAAAACACGCAGGACAAGACTACAACTACTGCAAATTCAAAACATTTTCTCTTTCAAAAAAAAGCTAAAAATTGGACTGATGGATAAGCAGGTTAATGGTAAAGTATCAAGTTTGATTGTAAATTTCAATAAAAAAATTTAACATTCACTAGCGAAAGAACTTAAAGGCAGGGATTTTTTTATCAAGTACCAGTAAAAAGAAGTGTATTTAAAAAGAGAATACAAAATTAGTTCGACATCTCTCGCAACGGACTTTTTAAAATGTTTTTTTTTTGAGTGAATGCGAGCAAGATGAAAGCAAATACATGTACTTTTGTATCAAATTTTATGGCAGTAGTAGTTAAACGAAAAGTCATAAAACCGATTATATATACATAATTTGAATTACGGGCATTGTTGATGATTCAAGCAACAAGATTGTAAAATCGAAATTAATAGGTATACCTAAATGTATTGTGTAGTAGGCGTGTGTGCGGAAATTATTACAGTTGAGTTGTATATTTGTGAATGGTATACACATATATGTGTATATATACAAGCATCATCATTTCACTTATTAACCACGTCTAAACGTACTAATTATTTTTGTTAACGACGAAGGCACATCACGGGTGCGTGTAAATAGAATAATGTTATTAGTGCAAATTTTTGTAACAGGTTGTAAAGTAGTTTTTCATGTGGTATTTTTGAGGTAGCTTTTTAAGTGGGAGCAGTAGTTGTGGCTGTGAAGTTGTCAAAAATGGTTTTGTCCGCGTTCCGACGAGAGCCTTTTTTGTGCATTCAATTTTTTTTTGGGTTGTACTTTAGTTATTTTTTAAAACGTTTTTGGTGCTTTCTTGTGTCAGTCTTGTGCCTTGTCAGTCCAGTAATGTCCCATTGTTTTTTAGAGTAAGGTCAGCATGTCAGTCTAAATTGGTTGGTCGATTTTGTATCGATTAATTTGATTTTTTATGTTAATTTTTGGAATGTTTGCTCTTGGGCAGGGCCTCATTGAGAGATTCCTGGAAGGATTGACTTCCGGAGTTTGTGGATGTCTTGTCTGATGACTTGTAGACTTCACAAGTGAATTTGGCACATTTGAAATGAGTCTCAGGATGAAAGCTAGCATCAATGTATGCACGAGCTGCCCTTCGCCACTTTTTGGACAAGTAGCCATCTGCCTTATCAAATATCCTAAATAAAGATGAAAGGTGTATTTTTATTATTTAAAAAATTTCTTTTAATTTAAATTAAAAAATTTTTTTTTGGTATTATATTTTAGGTGTACCCCGTCATAGCTTTGTCAAATGTTGACCCGTGATTTCGACGGCTGATTTCGCATGCGACCCTCTCAATGCATTGACCACTGGAACCAAAGAGTTTACAATGCAAAGTTACATTTTATTCAAAATGTTTAAAAAACAAGTCATTGATATATTTGTACCTTAAAAGAACATCTTGTGCCATTTGCATCGAACTGTAAACTTTGTTTGTTACAAGGGAAGCAACAGACACGCCCCCATCAAGTGAACGGCCGGCGGCTGGTATCGTTATTACAGGTACGGGGATGAACAACAGGAGTAGGGGCAACAGGAGAAGAAGCGGAAGTAAAAGCGGAAGTAACAACGGTTTTAAAAGTTTAAATATTGCCAATAATCCCAGACCACCTAGGCCTTTCAATCCCTTTAATCCGAATAATCCCGCCAATCCACCAAGGCCAGCGCCATCGAGTCCGAAGCCATCGTCATCTGAGTAACCTGTGCGTAAATGGTTAAAAATGACGATTATTTACGAATGACATACATATTTCAATTGATGCATAAAAAACTTTCATTTTTTTATTTTTTGTTTACCGGTTGTATCTCCTCCGTACTGTTGTGCAGCAGCAGCAGCAGCAGGATAATGGTAATAGTAGTAGGTCATAGAACCCTGTTGCTGTTGATTTGGTGTTCCGTAGGTTGAAGAAGTTTGTGAGGGTGCTCCATAGCTTCCTCCGGAAGTGGATCCACTTGAGCTGCTACCCCCATTGCCATAACCAGCAGAAGCAGCAGCTTGTGCATAAGAATCTCTATTCTGTGCATAGATCACTTGACCTGACCTAGATATGGATGCAACCGGATTAACCATATTAATCCCCCCATTGCCGCCACCGCCAGCTAAACTGACTGATCCCGCATTCCCAGTTGTCGTTGGGGAAAAGGAAGATCGTGGTTCCATTTGATCCACTTGCACTCCCATATGCACCGGATGAAGAGTTGATTTGACAGATACTGGTTCTCCATTTACTGTAACAGCGGCTTCACTTGCACCTATTATTTGTAGTATTGCCAAGCCAGTGGCATAAATTGCCAGTGATGATGTCATACTGTCAACTGCTTCCTTTCTTGGGGGAATCTGAGAAGAAGAGAAAAAAGAAATCTCTCCTGAAATCCTTCATTCGGTCAATGATACCGTGAGTAATAGCAAGAATGTATGTTGCAGTGACCCAGTTTCTCCATTTTTAGTAATATACACCTGTTATCATGTAAATTTTTTAAAGGGGAAATACAATAGATCGTTGGGATGGGTCATCAAAAATCATTGTCATTCACCTGTTCAAAAAAAAACTGCCCGAAGCAAGTCATTCACAGTCATATAACATGAGGACGACTCTCAAGTTAAAGAATAGAATCAAAACGAATAAAAAAAGAAATCAGATGAATGAGAACAGAGTTAAAAAATAGACCCAGCGAAAAAAAAAAGATGGTCATACTTTGTACGTGTGAAGCCGCAGGTGACATTCTTTTTCAAAATGGACAATTGACCATGATGTATGCTGAGCCGTACAACTTTTTCTTGCTTTTCCCTCTCATGCTTTATTATTATAAAGTCTATTTTCTCTTTAATTTTAAAAATGTAATTATTTTTTCTTCATAGTTTGTGCGTCTCATCATCACGGTGCAGTCAATGCATTTATCATCTGTGTCGGTTAATAGCGAGCCTGTCAAATAGCCATATTTAGATTAGATAGGTATAAAATTAGAAGTTGAATATACCGTGGCGTTTTAACCCGAGGCTCTTTAGTGTGTCGAATGTGGTTTGAATGAAACCTCAGCTAATCACTCATCTTGTCAAACGGGCTCACATGTGTAATTTTACAATTTACTTTTTTTGTTTTCCTTCTCCCCAATTGTCCCGTGTTACCTTCTCATCGACTATAAACTTTGTTACCAATACACATTGTTGTTACTTTTGTGACCATCCGGAAAGCGAACAAGTGCACATTGGCAAACCCAAACTAGCAAAGTGATTGTATGTGGTAGTAATGATAAAATGAACAAAGATCCTTGCCGTTCATGCTGACTAATTCATTAAAAACCGAATTACATGCTATAGCTAAGAAGAAATATGGACGTAAGATATTTATAGGTATGTGCATTGGTCACTTTTGTCTCATGTTGGTGCTGGCTGGGGGTCTCCCACAGATAATGATTACTTGTGTACAACTATACTGATGATGATGGTGCTCATCATCATCATCATCATCATTCCAATCAGGATAGGATGATGTGTCTAAAAATACCAAAGTGATTCGAAACGTTTTCGGGTTTCTAGTTGAATGAAATATCAGTGATGGGAAAAATAATTATTGTTATTATTTTATAAAATTGATGATGAGAATAGATGGCATTTATTGACAATTGCTAGTGTGTAATAACGATTGGAATCAATCAATGTGTGTGATCACCTGCCGATCTGGTTTTTATGCATATGTACAAGTGCCCATTTTAGCAGCTAGCTACTTTGTAGTAAAATTCATATTACCTTTTCTCCTTTGCTTGTGTGGCTTTTCACGGCCTACTTTTATTTTCAGTAGATCATTAACTACTAGTAATCAATACAGAGAATTAATAGTCATTTGTCTATACAAGAAAGAATATGGGTATGTATGTTATTGAAACTGCTTCAAGCGGATAAATAGCACCTGTTCTGATTTTACATTAAGGAATTTACCTTTTTTTACTCACTTGTTTAATTTTAATGGGATAAAATGAAAGTAGAAAATTGAATAGGAGAAAAGAAATTACTTTTCTTTGTGTAAATACATAGGTTGATCTCATTACCTACAACTTGCCATTTTAAACAATTATGCACAATGTACATAGGTACATATGTGCCTACACATATCTACATACATACATGTATCAAAAGCGTATTGTTTGTAACATTGTTATTTTTCACATGACATTGGTAGAATTAATTCAATTATGAAAACAAGGAGGAAAGCAGGGCTGACACCTGTCATTTGAGTATTTTATTTCAAGTGCTATTTTGAGGGTGGTGATGTGGTTCCCTTTTTCTTTCAATGGCACAAATTTATTTAACTTGTCATTTTCTTTTTTTAATTTAGGTATACGTTCCTTTTATTATTATTGTGCATTGATGACTATGATGATGACGGTATCACAAATCACTTTCAAAAGTGTGTCTACTTACATACATTTACCTATCACTTGACTGCATGTAGGTATTATATTACGCATGCGTACATAATATTATGTATTTATCCTGCTCAGCATGTATGCATCTTAATTATTGGACCATGCAATTAGGAGATCGTGCCCTTTAAATTTATTCACCAAATGACGATGAGACCATGCTGTAAATGTACATTTATTTTTCCTTTTACTTTGTAGATTTCCTGAAAAGATTTTAAACAACACTTGTATTTTAAACACTTGTGTTAATCTTTCTACTTAACTGTCTGCTGCTGCGTCTGCTTAAAAAAGATCAAATGAAAGAATGAGCTTTCCTTTCCCACACACAATACTCGTCAGTTTTCCCTCGTAAAAAGTGTAGATGGTTAAGTGCCACTTCAATTCAAACTTCAACTTGTTTGTTTGCCCAAGTGGAACACTACAGAGATGGGAAAGATATATTTTCACTAGTAAACTCTTTGTTGAGTTTTTCAAAATCATATACAGCAATTTTTTTTTGCAAATGTCATCGTCATCATTGCCCTCTCCTCCCATCATGACTTGGTATTATTATTATTAACATTGAAAAGTTATCGAAATATATATTTTTTCTTCAAATCTGTCCGAGGTGTAGAGTATTAAATTACTGCACGTGGCTACATAGAAACATGAACCATCATTGCAAAATTTACGTTGAAAATGATACGTAGTAAAAGCACTCATTCATTGATGAATGAAGAGTACAATAGGTTGAGAGGATGACTTACAAGTTGCAAATACGTGAGTTTAAAATGAACTACAAAAATATAAGTCTGTCAAGTTAAAATATAAAGGGTAACGAACAAGTTATGTATTTATTTTGGTGGAAATGACGTAGGAAAATTATCTTTCAAGGAAATATGCTGTATTTGCTTGCAAGGATGTTCTCATGAACTTTTATGACAATGCATTGCAATGATCGAAATCGATCAAAATCAATTGAAATGTAAGCCCTTGTTTAAAAGCAATTATTTGTATGACAGTGCAAGTGCCCAGTTTATGTCCCTACATTTTTAGATGTCTCAGAGACTGGACCACGGGAAATGGACAAAATGTTGTCCACCTTTCAGAAATTGGAATGAATGCAGACGTTTATAAATACTTACATATCTGACGACGATGTAAAATTTCCAAATGACGAATCAACACAATTGATTGATCACACAATCAAGGCACTTAAATGTTCCCACTTTTTAAGTCGGGTAGAAATAGATATCTAAATATTTTTTGGTAACTTTTATTTTATACAGCAACACAATAAACTCACGAATTATTACTCGTAATAATGCGATGATTAAACTATATAATAATTTTGATGATCCTGATGATGTACTTTTCACCGTCGTAATCCTGTCGAGTTCACTAGCAAATTGAGAAGATGATACGAGCTTCCTAATCTCTTTATATCTCATCAGTTTTTCTTGAGAGAAGATGAACCATATTCTCTGAAATGCCAAAATGCCGTGCCTTTATCACCACTAAAAACTATTTTACTAAAAGTAGCTACTATACTCATTTGCATTTATAGCGACATGCGTACCCAAATAACTTAACGATGCGGAGTTTTCAATGCCATTCATCAGTGAGACAAATCCTTATACCTATTTTATTCACAGTGCAATGGCTATAAACGTTACTGCATTTCCGTACATACATACATAAAAACCTACATTATCATCATCATCATCATCATGAATCTAGAGACAAACATTGTATCACTTTTGCACACACTAAAGGAAGCGTTACAGTCGTGTGTACAAAGTGTGCGCTATATTCACAAAACATGAAAGCGCTCTTTTCTTCGGATGAGAATTCTGTAAAAAGCATCATCATTCATTACAACAACGCAAAACATCAAAAGGCAACATCACCACGAAATAACTTCATTGCGCAGAAGCGCACGGGTTCGCAAGAGGGAAAATCTTTCTTTTTTTATCTAACCTGTAGACAGAGGGGGGAGGGGAGATTGAAGATCTAGGAAAAAGAAACTACAATCAACAATCAGAAAACCATTATCACACAACAGCAGCAGTTGGTCCTTCAATTTTCAGCACCTGGTCAAGAATGTGTAGTAAATTACATTTAAGAGAAGTAAGTTAGTAGCTAACATCTCTGATAATAAAAAAAGACATTACAATTTGTAATTATCAGTCGACTTGATTATACTGATCGTCACACTACTGACATCAATACATAATGATTTAGATTTTGTTTAACGATCCATTATAATAGGACAACTGATGTAATTTTTAAATGTCACACGTTGCCCCTACTCATTTTCACATGGTCCATTTGAACAGCAACAAAAAAAAGTTATTCGGATTTTGATGGCTAGATATATATCGCATTGTCGTTGACGCATAAATCATTTTTTTTAGATTACATTTAAAATCTTTTAAAATCTTTTAAAATCTTTTAAAATCTTTTGTGAATTATTGTTCGTCCGTACTGGACAGAAAGTTATGTTGATTTTTTTTATTCTGAAAAGGAAAGGATTTAGCTTGAAAGGATTAGAATACAAACGATTCATTGGTTTCTAAAGAACTGCGTACGTGCTATACTATGCATTTTTTAAATATAGAAAACCTATTTTCTAGACCGGATAATCAGGTCATTTGCATTTTTCGTTTGAACAGTATCGCAAAAAGAAATTAAAAGGCTTGTAAAATACAAGTTGCAGTGATTGAAAATGGCATTGATACACAATATACATACATACAACACTGAGAAAAGTCTTGCTCGGCAGAAGAATACTATTATTATACTATACGTAGGTTTTTTTTAAACGAAAAGCCAAAGTCATTGTCATCATGTGATGCACTTGGCATTTAATAAAATAGCATATGGAACGAAATAAGTTTGCACCTGATTCACATTGTGTTGTGCGTAATGAAATCATATACAAAACATGTAAAGATTTAAAAATCAACATTAAAGATTTATACTAGCCCAGCCCAATAATGTTTACAAAAAAAAACATGAAACGTCAAGCAAAATTTGGGATTTTTTCTTAAATTTAATTAGAAAACAATAGCACTTGTTTTATAGCCATAAAACCGCAAAAACGGTTTACAAAAAGCTAGATTTGTGTTTGTTATTTAAGCTATGAAATGTAAAGTGGGCTCCTCATCAAAGTTCTTTTTAAAAAAATGCACAAATTGTTTATTCTTAAACTTTTGCTACCACACTCCATTTACGTGTGAGTATGTAAATGTCATGTGCACTTATTTGCACACAAAACTATTTTAAAAGTTGACACCTAGATAAATAAGAATTATAAATACGCTAAACAAACAAATAAATAAATAATACTTTTTCCACTTTTATTATTTGTACAGACCAACAAGGCCGGAATGCGTTGCATCCATTTAACAAGGGCATGATGACACGAAGTAAAGAAAAGATGAATTCTCTTTTATGCATGCTCTACTGACACCCCACTTCACTTACTTTTTTCATTCGCTTTTTTTGGTGTTATCATATCATTCATTAAATGCGATGTTGGCGTTGGCATATTATATATACTTGACAATAGAAAGCCACCAACCAAACTACCACATTGACAAACATCAATCTGAAATATATCCCACAGAGAGAGAGCAAAAGAATCACACACAAGAAAACTTTGTAGAAAATACGTCCACCGACAGAATACATATAATAGTACGTACGCACAAAATATAAAAGTTGAAATTGACATGATGTGTTTTTCCACTTTACTTATAAAACCACTGAAAAAGAAACGCTATAATGGAATCCACGTTGTTGGTTTGTGTGTTGAGTTTCGTTGTCGGATGGCCATTGTCAAAGGCAAGCTTTTCATCATTTTTTAAACCTTTTCATTATAATACGGAAATAGAGCGTTCGTCTCTGGGGTTTTCTATTTTATTTGTACACACGTCTCTAGTCTCTCTAATCAAAACACATACAACAATAACGTCAAATATTGAATGGTGAATTTGATTTCAGAAGGCTTTTCTGGGAATAATGAATGCACACAAACACATCTTGTTTGTGAACCCCATATTATTATTATTACCATCATTATTTGCTCCGGCTATTTTGATTTTGGATTGCAAGTTTTTCATACTTAAACTTGGCCTTGACGCATATTCATTTAGCAAAGATATCGATATATTAAGGAACGAGGATTTCATTTTGTACACGCTCACACACACACCTGTACTTTGACTCTAACCCATGCATGTAAAATTGTAAAAGAATGAAAGCGGAGCAAACGTGGTAATGATGAACAATATGAACATTGCCAAAGTAGAGAGGTGTCCTTCCGAATATATTTTTCATGAATTTTGCGCAAAATGTACCACAACAATAGCCGTAATAATATTTTAGCTCCTCAATCACTTTCTTACTTGTATTTTACTACTTACAAAAAATGTAATCGATACTTTTTCAAAACTTTATTATTCTGCTTATCACACGGGCAAAAGGTTCTACAAAATGATCTTGTGAGTTCAATAGCCTTCGAAAGAATTATGATAATATTGTGAATGATACTGTGGAAGAGATAATTGTGACACCTTATACTTTTTGACACAGTTCTGCGGTATCTCCTGCCAAATCTAGAAATATATGCTTCACTTTATCGTATAAAAAATACATTTATTGCTAAATATTTGGGGACTCCGGGCATAGTCGTTTGCGCTGAAACTTTCTGAGTCAAGGTACTGAACAGAAATATTGCCGTTGAAAATATGAAGGCGATGACCACATTTGAGTATTTTCTTTATGGACAATATTTTGTAATCAAATCAATTTCTTGACAACTTATAAATTCATAACGTCGAGGATTTAAAAGAGGATTTATAAGAGGATTTTTTACACGCTCTGGGCTCTGGCAGCTGTCCCCTGAGAGGCAGCAGGAGATCGCGATTCGCGAATAGTTTCCCTAATCTGTCTGCAATAGTTAAAGCAATAAATTTGCTGATAAATTTAGGTAAATGCTTTCAATTTATTTCAATTAGCACATTTAATTTACAAGCGTACAAATAAAAAACATTTTATAATAGTTTGGCACACAATAATGTTTTATGAGTGGATTTACAAAAATTTAAAAGTCTACTCCTGCTGATGAGCATTTCTCGCACAAGTGACACGATCCAATTGTCCAACAATAACCACTTCAGTATATGGTGAGCACTCTTCCAATTTGAATATTGAGCACATCCAAGCATAAAACCCCTTCTCAAGATCTTGAACAGCGTTTAACCAGGTAAAATAATTAAATGTAAATTGACTAAAAGCAGCGTAAAATCCCAACCCAAAAGTGACCGCAAGTATGAAAACTGGATAGAAAATTATTAGAAGGGGAGAAATAATAATGCAAAGAAAGGGTTTTTCATCCGTGTAATATGCAAACACGTTATACCATGTCAAAGTTCCCATGTAGAAGGAATAAATGGAAGCAATGAGAAAGACGAAAGGGGAACAGATAAATGTCCAAATAAAAATGTGAAGTCCCCTTTTGACACCGCATCCACAGCATCCACCTTGAGCAGGCCCATTAAGCCCTTCCCCGGTCCGTTCACCTGTTGTCTCTTCCAACCTTGCCTTCAAATTTGCATGGGTGGACTCAATTATCTCTAGTTCTTCCCGAGAAATGTTAACTTTTACGTCATTTTGTTGACCAGCTCGTTTACCTCGCGTGATAGTACCTGAAACATGTTTTAATGTTTGTATTTTACGTTAACCCAAACTATAATTGACTTTTTTGTCATCGTAAAATGTGTGCTACTGTATACCTGACATGGTCATGTAGTTGTCAGTGGGCGTCTGTCTGTCCAGACTCTCGTTACACCCCTGCTGAAGATTGTACAAGTGGTTTAGGGCTGTTGTTTCATGTGCTGCTTCCAAGTCATCACTGTCAATATCCGTATGCATTTTCTTGTTTGACGCAATATTGACTTTCTTTTTAAGCGACAATGTGGGACTATTTATGGCAGAACTGCAGCAAGAGCTCATTTGCGCTTGTTGGAGTCTTAAGGGAAGTGTCGCGGGACTAGACGCTGCCGTTGCATTGGCACTTGCATCCAGTAGTCCCTCCCCAGTGTTTGCACTGCTGAGTGAGTTATCAGTTGATAGTGCTTTGCCTTGTTGATGGAGTAATACATCAACTGTCGTTGTTCCAATCTCACTGGAGCCGGTTGTTGATTCTGTACCAACTCGCTCCTTCATTTTGAAACTTTAAAAAAAATCAATTGTTGGTAGAATAATCTCTACGCTGTTTCAATTGTCAAAATGACATTTTTATACACTTTAAAAATATAGCCTAGACTTCATGTACCCTACACACCTACTTACTCCCCTTTCACCTTTCAGTCTAGGAGAGATACCAAATTTGGCAGCAAATTTGGAAGCAGCATTATATGAATAAAATAAACCATATGAAGGCTGAACTAAGTCCGAGATGAGTGCAGGTAACTTGTACTATATAATATTATTATATACCTCATACATAATACGATACTAATATTATATTATTAAACAAATTTGGGGCAAATCAGTTGAACGTAATATGGTTTTCCATGAATTTGGATTACGGGATTAAAAGAAATTTGGGATCACTTGTATGAATTACAGATTTTTTCAAAATTATAGCTAAAATTTTTTCATACTACAAATGTAGAAGTAAAAGTATGTGGTTTTAGTAATTGTATATTTAATTTCATTGGTGGCAAATTTGGCATCTCTCGTAGACTGCTTTTACACCTACAACATGTATGCAATAATGCAATATGCATAGCGAAGCATTGTACGTAATCATCATGATGACTTTTTGTGTAGAAAATGAATCTATGCTGATGCTGTTGCTGCTGTGAGTTAAAAGTAAGTGAAGAGACGGATCAATAAAATCATCGAGTGTGGCAAGCAACGGCGCGGCAATAGTCACTTGTGACCCCAATCTTGTCAAATAAATATTTACGTGGGGACAACAACTGTTTATATTTTCCAGTTTCTTGTCCAGTGTAACGTATTTTTTAACAGTGATTTGTGTGGAAATGTCTGTAGTTGTTAATGAAATTTATGAAAATGCCAAGCTGGCAAGAGAACAGGCCCTCATGGGCAACTACGAGATGTGAGTTTTATCAGCTTGTTCTTGTTTACACATAAATAAACAAAAATTGATTTGTTAACGTTTCGGTTTTTATTTTTATTATCCAGGAGTAGCGTGTATTATCAAGGAGTGGTTTCAACAAATTCACAGGTATCAGATCTAATGTAAAGTGACTGATCAGTTTTCAGATGTTCAAATCATAGTCAGGTTCAGATATATCTGAATATATCCGGAAACATCCGTCTCTCCCTCCAGTACTAAAAATAATTGGAATTAAAATTTGCTGTCTCAAAAATATTCAATTATGCATGTTTAACCAATACACGTCTTCCAATTCACATTGCACAGTTCATTTAGTAGATTGTGAAAAAATTGGCATCGGATTCAGATATCTGACCCTCTGACCATATCTTGAAAAAATCTAATAATTTGATTTGACTATTCATAGGCTTTTACCTCAAATCGCTGACCCAATTAGAAAGACAAGATGGCAAGAGGTAAAGAGATAATTATTAAAAATTTGTGTTTTTTAAATTGAGTTGTAATTTCGTCTTAATTTTTTAGGTTCATCCGTATCTTGAAAAAATCTAATAATTTGATTTGACTATTCATAGGCTTTTACCTCAAATCGCTGACCCAATTAGAAAGACAAGATGGCAAGAGGTAAAGAGATAATTATTAAAAAATTGTTTTTTAAATTGAGTTGTAATATCGTTTTAATTTTTTAGGTTCAACAATACCTGGCGGTCGAGTACGACCACGTGAAACAAGTTTCAAACACACTCCAATTGTTCAGGTTTAACTGTTTTTTAAAAACAATATTTTGTATTCACCCAAGTTTTTGTATATTTATTTATTTATATTTGTATAATTATATACCAATTTTAGGACTGATGGTGCTAACGACAGAGCGATTGGACCAGTTCTTAGGCAAGACCTACATTTTTTAAAATTGGAACATAATAGAATAGATCGAGAAATTTTGTCGTTTTGGGGCAAATTATGTCAATGCTTCTCTTTTCATTTTTAACAAACAGTTTTAACAATACTGTTCTTCTTTTAGTTTTTTAAATTGGAACATAATATAATAGATCGAGAAATTTTGTCGTTTTGGGGCAAATTATGTCAATGCTTCTCTTTTCATTTTTAACAAACAGTTTTAACAATACTGTTCTTCTTTTAGTTTTTGGTCAATTTTAGTATTTTTTATGTACTTAGAATTCCGTCCTTCGAAGAGCCAACAAGGGACCTTTGGAATCCATTAGGTACTCAAAGAGATCCTGATGTATGGCCGCCTCCACCAGATAGGTAATTTAAAATTTATTTATTTTTTAAATTAATTAATTTTAATTGTGCGCTTTTTTCTATAGACCTGCTAATAATCCTATTCCCAACATTCAACCGAAGCCGATCCGCCGTAATGCTACTAATACTGGGAAAGTGGGCTCAAAAAATACCGCCGCTACGAAAAACGGAGCTACGACCAGAAAAGATTCAAAGGGAGTTGGTGCAGCAAGAAATGTAAAGGGACAAGCCAGCGCTGGAAGTCGCTCGGCAGGTGCTGCTAAAGATGATAAAGATAAGGAAGATGGCAAAGACGAGTCTCCAGAGGAGAATGAGAAAAAATTTGAATCAGAATGCAGGTAACAATA
>JAHZNC010002341.1:0-12994 GCA_027744095.1 Zhuqinia jingwanae | reverse complement strand
GAGTAGAGGTTTAAAAATTCTAACACATTATTTAATTAAAGATATACCTGTGCAGATATATTGCCTGTCATTATTGTCAGCTATTTGCTAAATTGTGTATTAATTTGAGTCAGCTTCTTACTACTTCTAGAATTACAGATTTTTCATTCGTTGCACTAATTGAAAATAGTACTTAAGGAGAATAATGGTTTAATTAATAACTCATATTCCACATTTAAATATGCCTTGTGTGTAACCTACTCAATCTATCTATCAATCTATGTATCTTGAAAATCATCAATATCATCAGACCTCATTATTTTCAGTATTTAACCCTTTGACAAATCAAACTGTGGTTTCCCGTTGTTTCTTACAATGCCCCCAAAAGATTTATAGGGTTGTACATTTGTCCACTTTTGGACACTTTTGTTTATGTCCAACGGAAAAGGGTGGACAAAATGTCTTTTGTCCACTGTCCATTGTCCACTGTCCAGTGGACATGGATTCACTGGGATATACAAATCGTTACACAACCAGGAGTTTTATTCATTTACCCGTACAAATCGATGCGAACCATGCGGACAGTGTTGAGTCAACTATCAAGAATGAGCCAAACCCAGGCCACAGCTTTTCCTCTGCTTATAGATAGTCACGCCATTTCCATCTTGATGCCTGATAACACCACAGTTAGGTATAGTAACTCATTTGACAGCAACAGGTTCACTTGGAGCATGAGAAAAGTAGAAGGTTGCTCTGCGGTGAACGACGGGTGGATAAGCTACCGACCCAACATGCGCCCCAGGATTGAAAGACGAAATGCAATACATGTGTCTAAATTTCCAAGCATTGGATTGATATTTCGAATTCAAAACATGCGATTTGTGAGTTGTCATCTTGAGAGAAAGGCTTGGGTAAGCCAACTAGCTGAAATGGTAAATGCGTTTGATATTTTCACGTGGTCTTCATTAATTCTTTGCACAATTTTTGCATCCGTCCTTATAGCATACCGATTACCCAACTTACAAGTTGGTTGCAATATTTGGGTACGAATTATCAACATACTTTTTCAGATGGTGAGGATTTGTATAGATCAGGACTGCAGGTTATTTCATTTCCAACAAGTGAGCGGCAAATTTGCGTTGTTTATTTGTATATTTGCCTTTCCTATCTCTTTTACGTTGCTGAGTAATTTGTACAAAGGGGATAACATAACCAGGCTAACCGTTGAAGCACCTTTGCTGTCATTTGACACTTTCGAGAGAATAAAGGAAAATGGATTCCGTACATATATTCTACCATGGATGTTGGATGATTATGATTACCAGGCACTGATCCGTAATGTGCGGATTGATAAGAAATTTGAGTTGCGGAATGGTCACGAGGCATTTCCGGTAGTATCAGAACTTTGGTTTCAAATAATGAAAATATTTTATGATTGGAATACTTTGAGCGTAACTTTAAAGAAATTGTCAGAAACAACCCTGTTTTATTTTAACAATTCTGAAATGTTCCCACAGTCAAAATGGAATGACACGATAAGGTATACGAACCACCAGTTTAATTTTGGGGACTTGGTAAGCCCACACATGGACTCGTGCGATAAGTCTGCAGTGATTTTAGAAGAAAATACAGCGTTTGTAGTTCACGCTAATTTAAGCAGAGCAAAGAGACCTGCATATTTGGGTAAGGACATTATTCATGAACTTATGGTCGGCTATACCTGGGCATACTTGCCTGAACACTTGATATTGAGAATGAGATATTTCTTTGAGAATGGCATTGTGGAATGGTGGAATAAGTACGTCAAATTTATTTTAGTACTGAAAACAAATCTCGCAGATAATACTTACTCCTCAGATAATCTTGACACAAGCGGGAGAAAAACAAATGTGTTAATTTTATGTATCATTCCGGCTGGCGGTCTCTTTCTTTCGATTTTGGTTTTTGTACTTATCGAAATTAATTTAGCAAACAAAATTATTAGTTTTACAACACAGTTAATGGAATCCATAAAATACTACATGCTTAGTTGTTGGTAATAGCTTTAAAAAAATTAACCTCGAGATATGTGGAATCAATAGTAATTAAATTAAATTACACGTACGGTTAAATATAAACATTTCAGATTTGCCAAGATATAAAAAATTGTAAATAATTATCGCCTTAATTGAAATAAATCTACATCTTTCCTGTCCTGTATTTTAACCTATTTAAAATTTAAATATTTCTACTTTTGTTGTACGTAGACAAATTAGACATGTTGTTTATTTTTGAATTGGAATCATCATATTTTTCATAGTTTGGACTTAAATTATCTTGCTACAAATATAACCGAGTTTTTAATAAAACATGGGTATTCATGTTTAGTGTTTAACAAAATATAATTCCGCCACTAAAAATAATTTTTTAAACTAATCCAGAAGCCTAATTTAAAAAAAAAACATAATTTTATCGGAAATATGTATATATTTTTAGCATATTTTGTGTTTTACTTGAATCTTACATAATAATATACATTCTCTTGCTTACATTCGTATGTTTAATGTTTTGAAACTAAGCGTTACTCCTCTGTGTTGATTCCAATTTATTATGGACTTTGTAAGAAGTACACTCGGTCTGAGTCATTTGAAATTTGTCAGCTTTTTAGGGTAGTGCACTTTCGATAATCAATTACGTGCCATACAATAACTTACAAGGGATAATCAAACCTAAAAGTGTAATTTATTTTATTGAATTTCATAATATGCTAAAACTTTTAGGAGCTGAAATGCTAGAACATCATAAAAAAGTATAAATTTAATTTTTCAGCGTAAATTGCTGTTTTGACAAACATTTTATTTCACTTACATTTTGAATGACTCTCTAGACCCCTTCATTTTTTGTGGGTTTGAAAAAATGTTTATGGTAAAATATTTATTATGTTTGTTTTCCTTTCTACTACTATTTTTATTTGCTTCTTCAAATTCCATCAAAGAAACCAATCAAGTACTTCTTGAATGGGGAGAGTTTAACCGGAAATATATTGATCACAATCAAAAGTTTTACAGTCAAATGAGAAATTTTTACAACGTAGCAGAAAGAGCGGACAGCTTTCTTACGTTTTGCAATGACGTAGCTAGAGCAATGAATGGAACATTATTATCCACGGAAAATACATCCCTGGCTTTGCAGCATCCTACAATGGCGCTCTTTGTGCCAATCGGTAAAGAAAGCAATAGAAGCATGGATCACTTTTTGACAAAATGGAAAAAACAACAAGAGGAAGTATTAGACGGAGAAAATTCCAGCAGCTTCTTTCCAGAACAACCACTGTTCATTCAAGTTGGCGCCTTTGACCTTAACTTTGCATACTGTGATTGGCCTCACTGGAAGCGTGAAAATATATGGAAGTTCTCCAGTGGTTACCGGGCCCATGGATAAAATATCATGGTTGAATCTGCTTGTATGCATTGGAATGCTTACTGTGATATTGAGATCAAGATGGGCATGTTCTTTAAGTCATGCCGCTATTTTTTTGTTGTGTCAGTGATACTTTCTCCAGGAATATCTGGAAACGTACCAAATATGTCACTGTTATTCGTTTTATGGATGTTATGCTGTGGGGTGCTGGTAAATTTTTATTCAGGGGAATTGACTAGCCGTGTAATCGCTCCGCAAGAAGAGGATAGCCTTTCGGACATTGGAGATTTTGTACAGATACAGGTATTCCCTAATTTTTTCAAGCAAGTCCATTTTAGAATATGTCAAAAGTTTCAAAGTGGACAACATAAAGGAGCTTTTGGAAACAGCTGAAATATATTTAGAGCCAGAGTTATTTAGAAATTTGGCTTTAAAACATAAAAGAGCTACAGTGTTACCCTGGCCGTGGGTACTCAGGGCGCTTATTGAGGCAGAACAAGTTGCGGAAAAGGAAGGACGTCATTGTTTCATTGGGAAGGAGTTAACTCGTGTAAATGCAGTTCAATTTATCGTGTTTCTTCCGCCAGGGAATACAAGAGTTTAGCAGGTCTCTAAAAGATTTATTGAGGTATGTAGGTGTGCTTGATCGGTATGCCACTGAGTATAAATTATTGTCGGAAGCTGGTCGGGTTCAGGATCGATCACGGGTGAAAAGCCCGACAAAAGTTAGTTCAGAAACGAAGTTGGAACCTCAAAAGTTGACGGAGAAAATTGGATCAATATTTTTACTTTGGATGGTTTGTTGGGTAGCAAGTGGTATAGTTTTTGGGATAGAGATACTGGTAAACAAAATTAAAAATTGATTGAATAATTTACAATTATGGTGTGTCAGTTAATAACATTCGTCCAATTAAATTAGTTAAATTAAACACTAAATGTAAAATGCAAATATTTAAATTTCATTAAGTTGATACAACGATACAGCAATCAATGGTTATGTCCAATAAAAAACATGTTCATGTTGTTCCACTTACAAAATTCATTTGTGTAATTAATGTTGAGTATTCCTTTAATGCGTGAGTAAAATCTAGTTCATGATGCCACTAAATAAATAAATGCCAGTTAAAATAACCACTGACGTGATAAAGGTAAAGGTCATGGTACATGAAAATACAAATACATGTGTTATGAATGAAACAAGTAACAAATCGATTTTTTTATTTCAGGGAAAAAATGTAACAACCTAAATCATTGGCCATTTTATGTTCGCTTGTACTTATTATGCTTTATACGAATTAAATTAAATCCAACTTTTGATGAGTTGTAAAAATTTGGTTGATTAGTTGAACAACATTGTAAGCAGTGTTCCATCCACTGAGCATTTATATACAAAGTACAAATATATAAGATCTGGTACCCTCTCTGTAAAGGATAAACCCCAGCACAGGTAGATACAATTGGTGTCAATGCACTATATTGGATCATAATTGCAGGGTGGTACTTTTTAATTGACTCTTTCTTTTTGCACTGAAATTATACCTTAATGTCGGACCCGTTTTCTTCGTCTAATCATGGCGAATAATGATATTTCTACTCATGCCAAATATAACTAACTAGTGAAAGTAGTGAAGACAGGTCAGGATTAAAGTGAAAGAATGAGTAATTTATTTTATAATACTGAGCATATGGTATTAATACAGTATATTTGTATTATTTAAGTACTTTAAAAATGAATATAATTACGGCAATGGCAATGCATTTCAAGCTAACACTCCTCAAATTTAGCTGAAGAGGTTGATGTGCTGTCCACATTCTTGCAAGTCATTATTACTATTACTCAGATGACTGTTAAAGTTTCAACGCCATTAATGTGGTTTTCCGTACTTCACAAAACGATCATTCTACGTAGTAGTAGTAGTCTGTGGATCTTGAGGTGTTGTTTGACGTTGCAGTCTTTTGCAGTTCAAACTTTTTGACGCAATGATTTTCATTCACGTATGTTGGTATATATACGTATTTTGACGCATTTTGTTTCTTGTTTAATCTTAATAAAGGTTAACGAGTGACAACAGGATCTTTAAACCACGTCAATCTCATTTACGCATCTCTCATCATCATAGCTTCAGGTTGTCATATGTAGGTGTTGTTTGTTTTGAATCAGTCCATTCCCAGAAAATTCGCATTTTAATTGACGTACTTTGGAATTTCCTTACAATTTCCATATATAGTAAGTGCATAAAGCAAACTACATTTACGCAATATGGTCATGTAGTACAGGATGAGCACCAGAGAGTAGAAGAGCTGACAGTGGCAGACCACATTGATTACTAACATGTTTTTTCCTTCTCTTTAATTTTTTTTAAGCGTACGTGTATAATCAAAATGTGTACAAGTATAGCTGATTTTAGAAAAGTAATGAAACGATTAAAGTTAAAGCTTTTGTCCAGTGATTAAGACACAAAATAGTAATGCACAATTAATTTTTTTTTTTCGAATAATTAAAATGGAAGGTAAAATATCCCACACGTTATTTTACCTTCTGGACAAGTGCAAGAGGTCTTCAGAGTTTCAATTANATAATTAAAATGGAAGGTAAAATATCCCACACGTTATTTTACCTTCTGGACAAGTGCAGGAGGTCTTCAGAGTTTCAATTATATCCCTTAAACGAGCAAATACGGGATCTACTTGTACCACTGGCCAAAAAAGAAATATTACGTCATACTTTAATTAGAAGTAAACATCCCACATCAGGAAACACGATTCTTAAAGAGGCAGCACTTTGTCAAAATGAGAGTGCTGTCAAGATCCTTCTCAAGTATTTGGTCTGTAAGGAAACCAAAGATACTCAAGAGTACTTGGAGACGGCAGCGGTGGTACAAAACACAAAATCCACATCATTAATAAAATCATTTATTGCCGAGCAAAGATCCCAAGAATTTATCATTCTACTTGCTGAAACCTACTCAAAGAAATATGAAGAAATCATGAGAAAATTGCTGGCAGATGATGAAAAAGTCCGAAAAGAAGATGAGAACATTTCCCGCCTGAAATACGGAATGAATCATGTGCCAAAATCTTCAGCCTTTTTACGTTTTAAAGAATCATTTTCTGTCCCGGTTTCTGATGCTACTACCACAGACGACATTGAACAAATGAACAGAGCAAAGAGAATGAGAGCTGCACATGCAGAATTTCTGGGGGAAGGTGAAACAAGTGCTCAACTCCCAAAAAGATTCAAAGAGTTACTCATCCTGGATGGATTTGAGATATTTTCTTGCTAATATGAAGAAATCATGAGAAAATTGCTGGCAGATGATGAAAAAGTCCGAAAAGAAGATGAGAACATTTCCCGCCTGAAATATGGAATGAATCATGTGCCAAAATCTTCACCCTTTTTACGTTTTGAAGAACCTTTTTCCGTCCCGGTTTCTGATTCCTTCTCTGACGACGTTGAACAAATGAACAGAGCAAAGAGAATGATAGCTGCACATGCAGAATTTCTGGGGGAAGGTGAAACAAGTGCTCAACTCCCAAAAAGATTCAAAGAGTTACTCATCCTGGATGGATTTGAGATATTTTCTTGCTTTGAAGAACAACTGGTGAATAAGACTAGTTATCAGGAATGGACCCACATTGTACATGAATTGACGACTGAATGTGCGGACAGAATCATGAATTATTTATTGACAAACAATTATGAAGAGAGGCAGGAGGAAATGAGGAACGTTGAGGGATATTTATGTAAATGCTTTGCAAATACATACATCATCGGGCCTCAAACGGGTAAATGGGGAACCTGGATGTACTACACCGGTGTAAAACTGAAGAATTTGGCTACTGACCCTGTTGACCACTCTACAAGATACTACGTCAGACATGATGGGGGCAGTGTGCCGGGTTGGTTTGGATATCGGAAAGTTTTCAATTTTGAAAACCAGACGGGAAGCTTTAGTGAAAAATACAAGAGAATTTCTTGTGTATCTCTTTCAACACCTGACATGGGCTTTCTACTGACCAATCAGCATCAAAAAGATAAAGTAATTCTGAAGGCTAAATTTGAGCTCGGGATGATTCCAGAAAAAGCTACATTTGGAGAGGAGGATGAGGAAAATATGGCCCAAAATTTGCGCTGCTCCACCACAACCCAAATTTTGTATAACGTGAGGGATCCCGTAAGGCCATTCATTGGAAGAGGCAACTATATCACGGAACTACACGACTGGTTTGTACAAGCCAATGTGCAGGAGGATGCACCTCTTGTCAGAAAATCAAGCTCGCGGTCAGTTATGGTGGTCACTGGAAGTTGTGGCATTGGAAAAACAGAGCTAGTAAGAAAGTTTTGCAATGATCTTGAGAAAAATGAAAGTAACTAATGTCATATTCTTGGATGGCGCAAACTTGGAACAGTCATTTTACCAATTGTACAAGCATTTGGGCTACGTTTCAAGCAAAAAGGAATACAAAGATGAAACTTTGCCAATGAACCTTATTACGAGGATATGTTACAGTCATGTCAATACCAGACCCACCCTTCTTGTATTATTGGACGTTAGATGCTTTAAAGATATTGACACATACGTTCCTATATCTCAAGAAAGATTCAAACATGTTCAGGTGGTGATTACCTCTAAAACGCCATTAAATCATTTGACAGACACCTGGAGGCCAAGATTCCTCCCACTGAAAGCATTTTCCGAAAAGGAATGCAATACGTTGATGTGTAATCTAGGGATTCGCAAAGGGGCCATCATTGCAGAACTTTCAAGTGCACTGGACTATTCCCCTTTGGCGCTCAAGCAAGTGAAGATGTGGATTCTACAAACCCAATTTGCAGAGTCGGATCGGAAGCGAAATGAGCAGATAGCCACTAGCATAGCTACCGACTTGATTCAATCTTTTGTTGGAAACAAAAAGGAACATTCATCCGTGGTTATAAATATATTTGAAACGGAAGTGGGTCCCGACACTAAAACCATTGCCAAGTCTTGGTCGAGCGTGTTTGACACCATCAGAGGGAAGCGTGGCGACGCGGTTGGGGAACTTGCGGTGGACATTTTCACAGCTTTGGCTTACATGGAA
Source organism: Zhuqinia jingwanae (assembly GCA_027744095.1). Lineage (NCBI taxonomy): Eukaryota > Metazoa > Arthropoda > Collembola > Entomobryomorpha > Paronellidae > Zhuqinia > Zhuqinia jingwanae. The sequence continues at coordinate 4,534 of JAHZNC010002341.1, read as the reverse complement.
TCAGTGCCGGTTTCTCTGGAGAAATTAATGAAGAGTAAAGTTCAGAACCAACAAGACTTAAATCAAGCAATTGAGTTGCTACAAAAATATAACATTATATTTCCGGAAGCCGACAGCCAAGATCAATGGAAAATGAGGAAATTGGTGAAGAAGGTGGTCCGATTTCAGAGCAGGATAGGGGGAAGTGAGGTATTAAACCAAAAACTTGCTCATGTTCTTGGGCTGATGCTGGAGCTGATAAACATATCATCGGAACATGGATTAGATTTGCCACTGGATTTGATTGGTCACATTCAATTTGTATGGTCATATGCATTACGTCGCACTAGACTCGTGGAAAAGTATATTCTAAATTACGACTATTCAAGCGGGCGAGTAAATTCATTTCTGCACATTTTACTTAAATATGACAAATATGATTTTAGAAAAATATTAATTGACCAACTGTCCAAGGTTAAGGATGACGATGTTCGTTCAGAGAAAATAAAGGGGATTGTAAGCTCGCAAATGATGGCGGATGGAAGCACACCACTTCACTTTGCGGTCACAATTCTGAGCACGGCGGTGAGACTTAAAGCGGTTAAATTATTTCTCAGGTGGGAAGCACCCCTAACTTTTCGAGATAACAGGGATAAAACACCTCTTCACTTGGCAGCTGAGTGGGGTCATACTGACGTGGTAAGAATCCTACTTGAAGAGTACGAAAGATTGCATTACGATTTGGGGAGCCAAGTGGACAATGGTCTGAATACGTTGGTGAGCATGGCGATGAAGGAAGGACATGTGGAAACTGCTGGGGTTATTAGAGATTGGCTTAAAAAACGTGCAATAAATACTAATTTTGACAAGGGAAGGGACACATCTAGTTGGCATGATCCCACTGAACGCGTATATTGTCAAGCAGCAAAGGACATGCTGGCTGGACTTGGCATTAGTCAGAGGAGTAATCATCATGATGACAGTCGCAATGTGACCAGTGTACGAGATCGGCATAGAAAGCAGAGACGTTCTTCCCGTCGTTTTGGCCGACTTGTTTTTTTAGATTAGCAATTAGTATTTCATTTTCAAAAACAACTGTTTGTATGTGTATCTTTTTAGCGAGTGAAATAAAAGTAAAAATGATTGATTGATAAACGTGGTTTATTCCTACGTCCTACCACAGACACAGCTGGTCCGTTACCTAAAAAATACATTTACACTGAATCACCCGTTCATTTTTTTCTCTCTTTTTAATGTCATAAATCACACTTGTTTTTTTATTCACAAAACACACTTGCGTTGTCATTATTGCGTAATATAATTAATAGCTCTTGAAATAAACGTGCATTAACTAATTGTTAGACCTGAAAATTCAACCATAAAAATGACAATAAAAACTAGTTAATTCCAGCGACAAAAGTGTTTGCACATAATGGTAAACTGTGGTTGAGACGTGTGGTAACTACTACTATTAAAATGACTAATTTCATGCTATTATGCAAGGTAACTGAACGGTATTGAATTTAGGTATAATGTTTACTCGTAATTCCTTTTAAATATTAAAGAACACGTAACGTTAAATATTTTATATCAATAAATTACACATTCAGCATCCAGGCTGTACGTATACAACTTCATGTTTTTCAGACCTTCGAACACCTGTCGATAAAAATAATTTATGATGACACAACACCAATTTTTGCGTAGAATTTTGTTATTAACTAGCAAACAATATGCAAGTGAAACCATATCTCACGATGTAGCGAATTATTAGCTAGAAATAAAATTCCTGACATGTCATCATAATGTTGACTACAAGTGGAGGAACGGAATAACATGCATCGTAACCTGGTAAACTATCAAGTAATAAGCACAGTTAGATAGACAAATGACGACGTAAGCTTTACTCAATAGAAACTCCAACAAAAAAAAACATTTGTTTGTCAAAGCTAACAAAAGGTGACACACCTCCAGAGCAAGAGAATGTACGTTGTTATTATCATACATAGTATGTCAACTGGAATGATAATTGGAAGTAAACAAGTACAATGGAAAAAAATACATACCTAACTTAACTTGGTACTTGTGTTGTTGCACCGTCTTATTGCGAATGAAAAAAAGATAAAAAACGCTTTATTGAAACAAAAGGAAGAAATGCGTTTCTTGAATATTTTTGTCGTTTTCACATTTCGTTACCTTGTCAACGTATCCCATTATGGCTTCTCAAAGGAAACCGCAATTGGAAATCCATTTTCTGTTCCAGGTTTGCCGAACATGGATTTCTGTCACTTGAAGATATATTTATTGCATCCCACGACAACGCATCATCAAGGGCTGTCTCTTTTACACAATTTGTACAGTCACTCAAGTTCCGTGACAGTAGTGTATTCTGTCACGAAAATTTCAATCTCCATGACCCCAAAAGACAACCACACAAATCAAATCCATATGACACCGGAAACGAGGAAACATGTAAAGTGTTTTGTGCATGTTTGGGATGATTTCATGTTTCTCGCCAACTTTTCTTCTCTAATGACCAATGAAAGTTGGACGAGCAAACCAGATTACGTGATATTTGTCAAAAATCTTGAGCCTTTCTCCAGTGTACTGGAATACAATCAAGGAACAATTCGTAGTATTCGTGAGAGCAATTATATTGCAAAGGGATACTTCACTGTATTTATGGTAAATGAATTGAATGACCCCCTTGTCACTGTGACAATCCAGGCATTTCAACTTTGCCCAAGCTGTCGAACAAACTTTGAAATTGCTCATATTGGTCGTCAACAGCAAGACTTGCGGGCTAATTTTAACGGTCGGTTTATAGGGAGTGCTTTAAGTCTATTGGGACCAAATCCACACTGCTTCCCTAGCTATGACATGAACCTGTTTCCTGCACATTTTGCAGTTTGCGTGTTCCACACGCTCAGTGTGAAATTAAATTTTTCGTATTTACCTCAAAGTTTCATTGCATCACCTAATTTCGTTATTGCTAATGTGGACTTGAGCATACCCTGTTCTAGAAAGTTACTTGATGACATCAAGGCTGCCCACCGGGTAATTTGTGAGCGCGCAGTCATAACATATCCATTTGCGTACGTGTTCACAAGAAAGGAGCTTCCTCCAAACAACAACGCTCTTACCGGCCCATTTGATATCCAGCTTTGGAAGATTATTTTCGGTTCATTTCTTGGAATGTATTTGGTAATTTTCACTGCTTTTCTACTATCTGTCAAAATATTCATTACAAAGAAAGGACGGAACAAGGAACATGTAATTAAAGCAATTGCGCATATACCACAAGCTTTATTTGAAGCTTTGGTTGATCAAGCACCCAACTCCGCATTCAGAATTAACTATTTGTCGGGTCACTGGGGCATTTTAGGAAGGGATCTGGCTACTGTGGTGCCTTGTCAGTCTAAATCTCAGTAATGCTTACAAGGGCAAACTTTTCTCGTTTCTGGCAAGGTCAGGTCTTCCCAATTTACCCAACACGTTGGTCGACTTGGTAAAGGGAGACTGCACCGTGTTCACCTTTTCCCGAATCCCATCGAGAAATGAATCCTTGGTAAAGGATTGGACAATTCAAGATATTCGAAGTGTCGGGATTGCTGGCAAAGATTATCACAAGGTTTACGATGACCTTGACCATATTTTGATTCATTATGCGGACGCCTATTACGCTCAAGATCTGGCAAGTGAAGTATACATCCAGGAGCACAGCTACCTGAATAAAGGAAATGTCAGCATTGGTAGAAAAAAATTGTATCCTATGGAAGGCATTTCCGGTGACTTTAACATGTTTGATCTCGAGGACATTCTTAAACAAGTGCGAGCGGAAATGAAATTATTTACCAGCAGATGGGTATCCAAGGTGATCCAACTACCAGATATTCTTATTAGATGGCCTTACACAATCAACAGGAATTTTGTGTACTCCGATTTGGAACCAATACTTTGGAAGTCTTTTAGAAAGTGGACTTTATAAACTGTGGCAGGACTATTTCGAACTTTTGCATCGCTTACTTCAGTTACAATATACGAGGTTTAGACTTTATGAAAAACTTGGAAACAAAACATTTCAAAAAGTTAGATACAAAATTCCATTAAAACTGTGGCTAAGATTTTTAATGGCCGACGATGGCGACAAAATGGGGGAGCTTAAAAGTTCGAGCCCAGTTAAAATGAGGATTCTTAGGATTGTCTTTGATTCCAGTGGGATTCTTGCTGTGTTAGCGTGTATTCTTTTTGGTTTGGAATTTCTCATCGGCACATTATATCCATGTTACATCAAAGCGATTTTCATTGGAGAAAACACATTTCATGTGTGACTTTAAAAAAAACAATGCACGTAGCTGTAAGTTGACGTGAGTGCTGAAAACATTTATTTCCTTTGTTGCTCAATAAGAGCTTTCGAATGATATTATTATTATTACTTTTATTCGCAGCGTTTCAACATAATCATGTTACATGAATAAAAATGAAACATCCATAGAGAAGAGATAAAATGAAAGAACGTCTTATGGAAAAGACGGGATACGTAGAATCATAGAAT
>JAHZNC010002340.1:0-34433 GCA_027744095.1 Zhuqinia jingwanae | reverse complement strand
CTCACAACGTGCTCTTTAGCCCTCTTTAGCTCATCGTCGTCGTCGTCCTCATCAACGTCCCCTCCCACACCGTCCAGGTAATCATCCACCGGTGACACATTGTCACTACTGTCACCTGCATCACACTTTCTCAACCTGGGTATCTGTTTTTCAACTTGTTCGCTCACCTTCACATTCATACCTGCCGGCGCAGTATGACTCCCTTTAACTGCCGCTGTCGGTATGGGATCCGGCGAAGTTGTGGGATTCTCTCCCTGAACCACCACCACTGGCGGTGGTGATGGCTCATCCGCCTCTTTATCCATTATAATTGCAATTTATATGACAACTCCAATTCCCCTTTTGTTCACTTGACTTGACCAATTTGTCTACTACAACAACCAATTAAGCCTTTTTTATTTGTCTAAATAATTAGCCTGCAGTTATGCAGCTCGCGTAAATATAAAATGTTGTTGATTTTTTTCTTAATTTTGATTTTTCTTAGCAAAATAGGTAACAATGAAATATATATTTTTCACAATAAAATATCTCTCTTTCGCGTACTACAATTCTCTAATAAAATTAATCACTTTTGTTAATTTAAAAATATATAGTTATGTATATGTAGGTTTTGTTTTGTATGTAAATTTTTTTTATTGTGTGATGAGGACGCGTGACGACACTCTCCACAGGATGACCGGCATGCTAGCCGAGCATTTCAATACTGACTGACCATCATCATCAACCCAACGTAATTTGATCATCATCATTTTTTTTTCTCTTCATCTTACCAGGCTCTTTTGCCACTGATGAATGGTCATATAGTCATAGCCATTCAATTTAACTCACAATAACACACAGACATCATCATGAAAAAATGAGAGGATGATGATGAAGAATTGCTTGAGGCAATCGTATGTGACTAGTTGGAGTAGTTGAGTGTGTGATAGGCAGTGTAGTATGTGTATTTTGTGTGTATAGTATAATATGCATGCATAATATTTTTTAACACAAAAGCCATTAAGATAATCAAATGCCAACTCAAGTCAGCCTTTAGAGCAGGAGGCTCATACTCGTCGTAAAAAATTATTCTCTGGTTTCGTTTTGTTGTTGTTTATTCCCTGGAGTAGCGTGTGTGCACAGCAGTTAGTGGAGTATGCACTAAGCCATATAATATATAGTGACTCTATTTTGTATAGCCACTGGCTTCATTTTACTCCAAGACTACATATACTCCACTCTCCAGCAATTGAGTAAATAGACTCCAGTAGTTGGGCCCATGTCATGCATGTCAACTCAACAACGGCATTATGTTGTCGCCATCCTCACAAATGATTATCATTATCATCCTCAAGAAATACGCCAGTCAGTAGCAAAATTTAATTTGAGCTAATAATGAACTATACTGGTTCTGTTCCTCCAAATACATACATGCATACCTACCTACATAAATAGAAATGCCAAGTTGTGTATGTAAAATGTAGTGGTGCACAGAAGGAAGGTGAAAGGGTAAGTAGAAAATGACATACTAACAGTTTTATCTTTTCAATTTCCACTGCATCTAAAATTGTACTAAACCAGAGAGGTATGCATATACATCTTTTGGCTTTTATCCACGTGAAAAAACACCCCGTCAACTCTTCCCCATTCACGTCATCTCTCAATTTTCTCCCGATTTTCATACGCAAACATTTTTATTATTATCACCGTCACCGTAGCATTCATTGCACATTTTCACATTCCAGATTCCAGAACGAGTTTGGAGTTAGGCTCGTCTCACAAAAACTTGCCTACATAGTTTTTGTTTAGCCTGTAGCAAAACCATTGCCATCCTGTTTATTATTTTGTTTTGTACATGGATACCTATATTTTATTACGAGGGAGGAGCTAACAAAACAAAGCTCTCTCCAAAAAGTCTCGCGAGCATAGCAGCTACCTTTCATCTTATCGTCCATACCATTAATATCATCATCATATCATAATCATGAGCAGCTAAATAAACTTTATCATGAATTTCTAATCCACTCTGTCCATTTTGTTTTGAACAAAACAACAAGAAAGCGAAAAAGCACAGAAATGCCAAGGTGCACATAAAATAAATGAGAGAAGAGTGTTTTGAGTTTATTATATTTAACAACCCATATGGTAAGGTATATGCAATCAACTCATATAACGAAAGTGGAAGATGTATACATATTATACTGACTCTGTATTACAGAGAGAAAAAACGAACAAGTGGTTACATTGCATTGTGTACTTGGTGGTGTGGGTACTAAAAAATTGTTTGCATTGCAATTCAATCAACTATCAAGATTATTATAATGATATACGCGTTGCATTTACAATGCTCCTTTACAATTCAGTACCAAAGCAACATTAGCCAATATTCCACTCCTTCCACTTACTATTGGGTAGCATGGCACATCGTCTTATAATAATCTTCATATTTATCTTCATGGACAAGGTTATTCCATAATAATAGCTAAATAATAATGTGCAGCAATCCTATACATTGTATTCTTTGTAGTGAAGTAATAGATGCGGATTTTGTTACAAGCATGCGAATTATTATATTCTGAATGCATGCGGTGCGGCGGATTGACTGCCTCGTCGTCATCATCATCATCAACGTGACTTGGCTATCGTTTACCTTTACCACAACTTGTTTTTTTTTGTTCTGGTCAATTTGCTGTTGTAAATAAACCACCTTCACTCGAAGAAACGAAAAAAAAAACAAAGCAAGCATGTTCCCACAGATTGCATTTCACTGCACACATATTAAATGCGACAATTGAAGTGTAGTATTGTGCATATGACTCCATATTATTTGCCTTTACCAAATTAGTAATCCAGTGCGATGGGATGTGATCATGCTCATTGTGAAACAGAGAAAAACAATAAATAAAAATATATGCTCATTGTCGGTCGGTCTTCCACAAGGACAAAAAAAGCGGATGGACAATGAACATGACTGTGACGACGGGGATAAATGGAGAATGAATGCATAATAACGCATACATGATGCATCTTACATTCTTACATCTTTTTGTTATGCTTAGTACACCTTCTGCTTTAAAATTTAAAAAAAAACTGAAGCAGTAAGCAAGATAAATGTGCGATATGGTAATAATACCTAATGTTAAATATTTTTTGTTCTGGTGCTCTCCTCTGAATTCTCTTCGAATGAGAAAATGTATTGTTTTCATTTCAGACAAAAAGTCATAAAAGTTGCAATTAGCATTTTCTGCTACAAATGCACTCACACACATAACATTATTGCATGGACATGGACAACTACTACAGTACATAAATATTACACAATCCACCTACTTCATCTCAATATTCTCATCCACCATCATAAGTTGTTATTATTATCATAATAATTGCGTGCAGAACCACATATATTTGTTAACGTGGAAGAATGATTTTTTTGTGCCCTGAAGGATTTTCGACTTGGTTTTGTTTTATAAACAGAATAATATTTTTCTACATGCATATAAAGCTCGTTCCTTTTTTTATGGGGACGACGAGACAACATTTTATTGGGTTGCTGCTTGTCGTTTTTAGTTTTCTTTCCGATGAGCATAAAAAGATAACTTATTTTTTTGTTTCGAATTTCAAATCCCAACAACAGCAGTCCAATCAAGATTGGTGCTCAGCGCAGGTATACAAGCATGCAAGCATGCAATCAGGAGAACAGAATAGTTGTATGGAAATTCCTCTTTACATATTTTTAAAATAGGAAGGCGTGGAGTGTAGAGCGTAGACAAGAGTGTAGACTCGCGAAAGATTTTTGTTGGCACTTGGCACAAACACGTTCATTTTCTAAGAAATAAATGTGTTTTTAAATGCTCATTGGCTGCGTACGATTTAAAAAATTATTAAAAAATGGTTCATTATTGTATGATGACGAGCATCAGGTGCTTAAAACTGGTGGCAAATCGCGCAAGATTTTTTTTTTCAAAATTTTTCTTTAAAACGCTTTACGTGTTTTCATGTAAAATTTGAATGTATTTTTATGTTCTTATGATTGTTTAGTTGTAAATAGTGTAATCTTATCTTGTTATTTTCACTTTTCTTTTAAAAATCTTCCCTGAGCTTCGTTAAAAAAAATTTGGTCGGTATCTTTAAAGAAAACAGCGTTAGAGTCTGTAAAAGGGACTGTAAAATTTCCAAATAATAGCTTTGTTAGCGTAGGTTTTTATATGTGGGTAGGATTTTTTTTTAAATTCTTAGAAACACTCAAGCCGACTTTTGTATCATAACAACTTATTCAATAAGTTACAAGCACATTTTTATTACTACCTACCTATTATTATTATTATATTGTAAAATACATAACATGTAGTACTACAGTCAAAATGGCATAATAAATAGATTCTACTCGGAAATTAGCTTCTCTCTTCATTTGCCGTTTGTGTTTGTTTGCATGAATATCGTCGCTATGTAAAAAAAAAAGTGTTTCGATGAGGATATAGAGAGCTAATATATATGCTTGTGTTGTTGCTGCATGCGTATGACCTACTTTAATCCTTCCCATGTCTGTCAAGTCTCCCTTCTTGTGTCATGCGCTACCACAGCCATATATTTTTTGTACGCTAATATTATTATTACTTGGATACTATATACCACACATCTGTATTTTTACATTATTTACAGGAATGTACATAATTTTTTTCTCATTTTTCGCTCGCTTTTATATGTAGTCTTCTGACCATTTGATTGTGATGGAATTTTTATGGTATAGCTTATTTGCTTGGCAAACTGAAAAAAAAACTTTTTTTTTCTATTTTGCTGGCAAGTTGAAACTTTACGCATGAAACGCACGCACTATTCACAACTCACGCACTTTGTTTTCTAGCGCGTGGGTATAATAAAAGCTTACATTTATATAATACCACGCGAGTATATATAACATGGAAATCATACCTGACTCCGTAATATCTCACATGAAATATTCATCAGTGTTGCAGAACCGTAATTAAAATGCGTAAGCTTACGTATAAAAATATTGCTTTTTGTAGTGGACACGCCTATGCCAATATGGCCATTGGCCACTGCTGCTGCTTTTGTGCTGTTGACTGACATATCCGCTCCTGTTTTTCTTTGTTTTGCGTCATGACCAACATTTGCTGCAGGCTAAAATAAAATGTAGTAGTTGTAGTGGATAGGGTCAACTCAGGTGCTTAATTTATGTTATGTAATGGACGGTTAATTTGACGGTTATAAATATATAACGACGACAATACTTGATTGTCTACCATTTTTTTACAAGTGAACAAAATGCGGGTGGGCAGGGAAGAGCACGTTGTAATCAGAGGCTGAAGAAAAGGGAAGGGCTATATTTATTTACATATAGGTTCCTTCGGGTTTCACTCCATCATATAAAAAATTATTACAATATATTTACCGAATAAATTGATAGTCTTTTTATATTATTATGTAAAAAATGGCACTTACTCTGATGAAGTCAGAAGGGTGAATGGTTAATAATGCAAGTAATTTATGAGAAGAGCATGAAAAAAATGTTACGATTTTTTGGGCTGTCTTGTTTATCCACTTGATTTGCACACTAGGTATACATTATTATGCCCTTGAGTCGTCGTTCCTCTGAGTAAGCCGGCTTAAAAGGCAAATAGTACAACCACTACTGCAACAAAAACTGAAACTTGAAACTTTTTCAAGTAAAACGAGAGAGTTCTTCTATAATAGGATGATGATGATGATAGGAATTTGAGTGTACCTAGTTGTTGATGATCTCATCAACACTTTACTCATTTTTTTACAACAAACGCACGACAAAACTTTTGTATAACAATGAACTTTATTGCAGGGTGGACACGTTTGCACAAAAATTTTTTTTTGTTGCGAAATGAGCTGGATGATTAATGCTTATACGTTGGATTCCCGAGACAACCCAAATTATCAGACTCTACTGATGACTGAAACATGTCGTCACAAAATAAAGTGAATTGTGAAGGTTTAAAAGCATTTTGCTGCATGGTGCCAGACACTTGGTATTTCTTTTATAAAATTGTCAAATTTCCCAAAGGGTACAAGAAGAAGGCTTCTTTACCATTTTCTTTTTAGAAGCAACTAACGGAGTTTACCTGTTGTATGTGAGCACTATGCTGTGTATACTGGAAACTGATAAAAGAAGACTTACATGTCATTTCATCTTATCAATAAAAAGTTTTAATCGGCTCGGCTTAATTGGCTTTCGGTTAACTTTTTTTTGCACGAAAACAAAGTTTTTTTATACGGTTTAGTTTGGATGGAGCTTTCATCACACTTTTTTGCAACTTTACTTTTTAAGGCAAGTATGAAGTAGGGGGAAACTTTCCCAAGAAATGGCCAACATGTTGTTGTTGTCACCACGTTACGAGTGCACGTTCGTACTACATAGTACCCCAACTTCCGTTCCAAGTAATTTTCTCTAAACTGCACTCTTTTTTAATTAATCTTATCTTTTAAAAGAATGGCCAAATTGTTATCTCGGTTAATTATAACAGCTGCATCCGCACTATCGTCTTAGTAGTTGGCTTGGTCAACTCTGCCAATCCTGCTTCTCCAAAACAGCCTATAGCCTACATACACGACTGACAATATACGCTGTCAAAAGGACCCATGGGTAAATTTCCATGACTATCCCGTGCTTTTTTATTTGGTCATGTGATTGACTCACAATCTATCTTAGGAATGAATGAGTGGTTAATGTACCACGTCCGCTCCCTCATTCCAAATCACAAATTTCATTTTACTCCGATTTCCTTCTTTTTTTCCTCTCTCCTTTATTTTCTTGTGAACACAAATCCAACCACATGTTCCGTGCAGAGGTATGCAGGTATTTATTTAGCATGGATGAAGAAGGAGGAGGGGGAGGAGTGTGTAATCTTTGTAATGTGTGCAGTACCTGCCTGCAAGTCTGCCACAAAAACAATGGACAATTCAATTCTGTTTCTGTGATTTTTTTGTCATGTGCCTGCCCCACAACGATAACCACCAAACACTATCATTATATTCTTCTTATTTTTTTTACAAAATATTATTATTATGGGGATGATGACCAAGATGGGAAGGTTCTCTGTTCGCCTACAAACTACAAAATAAAAACTATTTTTTAGTACCTCGCTGCTGTGATTATCTTGCCGATGATGGATGCGGCTTTTATGCCTATTTTCTCTTCTTGTCTTTGCGAATTATCTACATATTTTTCTCTCTCTTGTCTGTCTTGTATGTGTATGTCCATGTATGGCACAAAAGAAGGTCTCGCACGTAAAAATAAGTAATGCTACCTTTATAGCTGCTTGCAATTGCAATTGCAATGCTAAAATGGGTTTCAATCAAGTAATTTTGCTGATCATCTGAGCGAAATGCTCTTTTTTCTCCTTTTATTGCTGTGTTGTTTTGCTGCTTGTGCCTGTCTGTTATGTTTCTGTATGCACGAGTCCAACAGGAATTTCGTAGCTTGAATAAAGGTCGATATTATTATTTTTTGCAGACACACACACCGACAACACTCCAACAACAGCAGAGCAGCACATGGTTCTCTAGAATATTACGTATTATGTGCATATAACAACATCACTATAACTGCACAAATTTTGATAGAATTGAATAAGACTACTTCTTCTTATCATAATGAAGTGGTAGTAGTACCCTTTTGCCTTCCATATAAGTATATACATTATATACCCAATTGATAATATGGAGGTTCATAGCTTTTGCTTTTTTGATGCTACCATTTGTGGATTTTGCAGTATATTCACAGCGCATGGTAAAATACGCTTTATCCGACAAATGATAGTGCATATTGTAGTATATGTAGTACATATATTAGCAAAGGGGGGCATCATACTTTTTTTAAAGGTATTTTGTAATAGGTATGTCAGCTATGTCGTGTGCAGTTCTAAAAAGTAAGTTTGGTTTTTGTGTGTGATAGACTCACTGTCACTTTCTGAGCATGACTTTTAAGCAATGTTTTGGTTTCGTGTGGATGTGACAACCAAACAATCTAAAAGAGAGGGGAACAGAGATTGAACACAAAAAATGTCAAAACAAACCAATGCAGTAGTGCAACGTGTAAACTAAATATGGGTATGAGATTCTATGTATTGTAAACGTATGTTTTATAATATGGATTTGAAAGGGGACCATGAAAAAATAAAACGAATTGTACAGCAAATTTGCAAAATTTTAGTACATGAAAAAAAAATGCATAAAATAACCTTCAATAAAATATATACCTAAATCATCATTATCATTAAAATACCACTTATAACATATTATTGCAAAGTGCATAATTTTGTTGAAGTAAAAATACATATAATGGGTTATATTTATGTGAGGAGAGACGCAGAAAATGCTAATTTGCAATAATATAAAAAAATGCAATCACTTCTTTGCTACGTAGTAAATGTGTCTTTTGCATTGCTCAATACACCATGATTACTGTCATTATATCATGCTTAAAGATATGTTATGTTTGATCTGATCAGGAACAATGATGAGTGGAAAATTAATTTATTCGAAAACAAATCATGGCTAAAAAGCTAATGATCCCATGAAAAGTCGCAATTTCCAGTGTTATTATTTGTTGCTGCGCCCTTTTATCCCAATCAACTAATAAAATACCTATTTTTATTTTTGAATAATAATTTTGAGTGATTCGTTCCTGCATGGCAAAGTGTATAACAACCATACAAGCCACCGATTGAACAAAGCCAACAATGAACTAATAATGTGAGAGCAAAGGGCTGAATAACATACAACAGAGAATAGATATAATAATAAGTAATGTCGATGAATAGCTGCTCTTTACGTTGATTTTCTACTCCAAAGTCCACTCAACTCATTTGCAGAGAAGATCGAGGGCTGGCTGTCAGATTCTTTTATCCAATTTGTTGTGCAAGCAACTAGTATATTTGGGTAAATGCATTGGATGTACTAATCAATCAAAAAGTTGCATTCACAACTGCACCTTACTACATAATAGTGCACGGACAATATATTTTTCTGTTAGAGTGCTGCTAACATTGGAAATGCCGGCAAGTGTGTTTTGATCACATTGACTATGGTCCATGTCCATGTGCTCCATCAATTAAAAAGTTGGATAAATGCTCGTTTTGTCTAATTTCTCATAAATTAAGCCAGACTCAGAGCAGCACAGACAGTAGTAGTGAGTGATGCGACTGTCATCATCAATCGTTGCGACGAGCATCGCATGGCATGTACTAATAATTCTCTGTTATGTGGCCAGACATACGACTGAAGAGAGTCGTAAAAATACGTTTTAATTAACACCCGTACCTTGAGCTAATTTTGCTAATGCACCATATAACTTCATCAACAGCAACAAACACATCAACAACATACAAATGATAATGAAAAAATGCGCATAATATTGCGCATTGAATGATTCACAAAGTTTTGATTTTATTTAGTTCACAGGACAAAGCTTACAATAGTAGAACAAATTTTTTCGTGGGGTTGGAATGAAAATGATATTTGTACATGCTAAGGTAACATGAGATGAGATGAGAGATAGTATTAGCTGTTTGCTTAGTTGCAATGCAACTTGAAACAGATACAACATCCTATTATAATACCTGGGTCAGGTAAGCAAAATATTAAGTTGACAGACATATTTGTGAGTATGTATAATGTACTGCTTGTTGTATGTAATCTACTGTACTGTTACCATATTATTCAACATGCCTTATTATTGTTGTGTTTATTAAAATCATTTTGTGTCTACTTTGCACATCACGAGGTATCCTGCAAGTGCTTTCTACTCCAACACTACTGATATAAGAGCAAACAGTCAAGATACCTATTATCTGGAATCTCTTATGTGCAAAAGTGAATGGGTTAAAAAAACCGGAGATGATGATGATGACTAGCAGCGGCATGTATCATGACTAGAGAAATGTAACTTGTTGTCTTTTATATTGTGTGCTACGTTTACGATGGGACAGAACAAGTCATCTGGCTTGATTCATTTATCATTAGCATACCATTGCACTCGGGTGTTATTGTCAAGGTGTAAAAAGTACAACGTGGTGGTGTTGGTTGCTGCTGTTTATTGTATCATTTTTTACTATAAAATATTTTAATACCATCAAAAATTGTGTTTCCAATTACAAACATTCGTTTACGCTTTAATCGAGTGTTGAGAGTGCATTAGTGCCAAAGGAACCCGCTTAAAAATAGAGGTATTTGTTTTTTTGGTAATTCTAATTCCTTCCTTTCGGAATAACATCAACATCATTCATACCACCACCAGCAGTGAGGTGCGATATTATTGTGGTGCAGTTGGCACCTACAGACAAATTGATGGAGAAATTTAGTGTGCACATTTGAATCGACTTTGAAATGAGCTTCACATGTACCACCAGCAGCAGTGAGGTGCGATATTATTGTGGTGCAGTTGGCACCTACAGACAAATTGATGGAGAAATTTAGTGTGCACATTTGAATCGACTTTGAAATGAGCTTCACATGAATAACCTGCCATATCGTATTATCGTCATCAGTCATGAAACAGACTGTTGTAGTTTTCCATTCCACAGTCTTTTTAGGATTTTCACTGTTTGGCTACTGATGCAATAAAAGAACGCCAGCCAGCCACCAGAAAAGAAGTTTAGTTGCGTAGGCGCTCATGGAATCCAAAAAGCATTGCGATTGCATCACGGGGAAAGCCAAAAATACATTTTTTTCTGCACTCACGCAAATTCAACGTGAAAATTGCATTGCAAAGATTTTTCTTCTTCTGCCACATCAAAGCAAACATTTATCTTGTTTACATGTTTCCGAGAACCTAACATAGTAAAAACTAATCCTAATCACTATATAGTTAGTTTTAGTAGTGGCGACTGCTGTTTACAAAATGAATCGGCGTAGTAATTTGTGCTACATAAAAAAATGCCTTCCGACTCACATCACCAAATCTCATCTCCCTAAATCTTGTCACCAAATTGTGGTGATTTGATTATTATTATGATTATTTTTCTACATTTTTACAATTTCTAAAATTTCATTCTGGATAGTTTATGGGGGTCCACACATTTTCACCACAAATTTAAACGTAAATGGGATTTTAATTATGAAAAGTGCTT
The DNA here is from genome assembly GCA_027744095.1 of Zhuqinia jingwanae. Lineage (NCBI taxonomy): Eukaryota > Metazoa > Arthropoda > Collembola > Entomobryomorpha > Paronellidae > Zhuqinia > Zhuqinia jingwanae. The sequence continues at coordinate 23,337 of JAHZNC010002340.1, read as the reverse complement.
ACTGCTCTGCTATATGTATTTCTTCAATGGACGGTTTGATGGCGGTGGTCTAAATTCCTGTCCAAGTGTTCTCTCAAATGTAACAGCCCATGTTATTATGCAGATGTGTGTGATGTGTTTTTTTGTACCGAAAGAAAGGAGAGCACATTTTACAACGTTAATATAATATTTTTTAATATTCAAAACGCGTGTAAGGGAATTGGAGTCATTGGAGTATCTGTAGTAATAGTATGGCATGCAAGTTTTTTGCCAATTCATTGCTGTTGATTTTTGTTGGATTGCCGGCTTTCTTGGCCAAAGTCCCAGCCGAGCACATTTATCCAATCGTCAGAGCCATTACCATTATTATTTACCATCAAAATCAGTGCGATGATGTATGATGCACTCTAACTCTAAAATAGCCCAGTGGTACACAACACAAAAATCAAAACAGCAGCAGCAGTGCCATACTGACATCAATTGGAAGTTGGAAGTTGAGTCTCTTGGAAATCTTACATGCATGCTGCATAGGTGCATGTACCTAGCACCGATTTACAGGAGCCACGAGTATTTTACCATTCATAATATTTTTTGCTCCACATTTTACATCCTCCAAAAGGCCACATTGAGCAAAACACAAGCAAGAAGCAGAGAATAAAAACAAAAAAATAATATTGTCTTGTCAAATGGGAATGATAATTGCAGAGAGATCAGCAAAGACCTTGAGCTGCATTTCTCATCATCTTGCACAGATTATGTAATTATTATGTATTATATATGCTTTCCTGTTATAATGAGTTCGTTAAGATATTAAACACAAGCAAAAAAGGCAGAGCAAAGGGCAATTGCTACACACACATGGAAGTGGCATGTTATTGTAGCATAGCATATTATCCTTTCGGTAGAAAATAAGCAAAAAAATGGGAAACCTTGTAAATGTTGAATGGTGGCCTGATATTCCGCCAATCTCTCGTCAACATAGTCCTGGGATTGTGCAGCAATAATATCTGCAGTGGAAGGTCCATCCTCCCCATCGTCCCCCACAGACATCTGAGGGGTCATTCGTCGTCGGACCACTTCCGGGTCCATTCCCGCAGGATAAACAAACTCGACGTCGTATGATGGCTGAAGATCGAAAACTTCTGGGCTGCTCATGCTCATGCTGCTTTCTTGCAGATGTTGTGATGAGGTTGTAACTTGATAAACTGTCTGCTGCTGATGGTATTGTTGGTGTTGCTGGTGGTGGTGCTGCTGCTGCTGCTGCTGGTGTTGGTGGTGCTGTTGTTGTTGATGATGTTGTGCTTGTGGAGGAGGAGAAAAGAGATGGGCCATTTGCGGAGGTGGTGTGGGGCTCTTTGGTACACACGTCAAACACATTACGTGGAGATGCATCATAAATCATGACAAATTACGGATAACGAGAAAAAACTTTTTTTTTTTTACAAAATTGGTTGTAAGTTGAACATACCGGTATGATGGGTCTGAAGAAAGGTCTGGGTGCCATCATTGGATGATGTGGAGCATGCGGGTGGTTGAAGGGGATTGGAGTCGCGCTTCCTCCAGTGGGAACTGGAGAGGGGCTCCACCGAGGTGGGGGTGGCATAAAAGGGATAGGAGATCCGGGAATCGGAGACGCAGTACCACGATGTTGACCGCCCACCATCGGTCTTGCACCGGGAAAATATAAAGACATAAAAATGTATTCCCCTTAGCGCATCTCTTTATGGAAGGGCATCAAAGTCTTTAGTCAGTTTATACTTACCGTATGAGAAATGGCGGTGGAGACTGTGTCATTCGAGGTGGTATGGGCGAAGCCCATCCTGGCCGTGGAGGTGGTGGACCTCTAAAGGGGGATGGTGCTCGTGTATTCGCCGGATGACCTGGGGGTAGACCCGGTGTCCATCTCGGCGGACCACCTTGAGACATTTCCCCTTTTGTTCTTCGTACACTGTCAACTTTTTATTGTAGCACTGCACTGGATTACACAAAACCTACTCATTCAAATCCCAAAATAATCCCCCAACAAGATACACACAAACGAAAAACGATCACAAGGTGCAAATAAAGCACGCTACCACAGACAGATCACTTTTTCCTTGGCTGCTCGAACCAAGTAATACACAAACACTTTTCGTGTGAAAGCTTACTTTAAATTTACCTATTCCATACGTCTATTACAGTCGAGCTTAGTTGGAAAGCGTATTCTTCGTGACCACAAGCATATAATGTCAACTTTTACAACAATGCATTTATTTGAAGCACACAATTAATTTTGCTCTCGGTTTTAATTGGAAAATTTCAGGTATCTTCCCTCCCGTTTTACTATTCGTAATAATAATTGTTGTATTTTTTTTATTTTTTTAACTTATCGAAATTTTTTAGAGAAAAAAGTAAAGACGTGTACGTGTACTGGTACAATGATACAAGTAAATTAGTTAACTCTAAACCATTAAACAAATTTCAAAGAGCAGAGAAGAAAGTGGCACCTAGCAAGTAGCTGTATTTTAGCAGTGGCAATGGTGTGGCGTAAAGCAGTGCAATGCAGCTCATGGCGTTCGTCTGCCATTTGTGCCACATACGACAATCATACTTGGATTTCCAAGCAAAACTACTGTACGACCGACCAGAGAAACTGAGAGTGTTCGTGTCGGTCGGTTCGAGAGCATTGCACATCATCACATCCATTGCCAAAGCTGCTGCTATGCGTTTTTCGTTAGTCGGTGTTTTCCCTTGCGTCTCGTGTGGTTAGCGTAGGATGTGTGAAGGGTAATCCCCGAGATTAGTATAAGAAAACATGTTCGTTATGGTAGGAGAGAGAAACACAAAGACATCATCCTTCCTGTGTTCATTCTCTTGAAAAAACAAGTCTGGCTCTTTCAACATTGCGCGTCTCCAAAGCGCAAATTTCCGTGTGTATAGTCAGTACAATGTTCTCGAACGTGTGGGCAAAGGGGAACATAAAGCTAATGCTTTTCCGGTATTTCCCTATCTTTCCCATGAGTGCGATCACAATAATCATCATGCACGAAATGTGATTGTTATTTTGGAGCCCCACCTCAGCAGTTTATATGTCTCAGCAGCGGAGTGCAAAAGACAAGTCAAAAATCACATTATAGGTACACTGCCATCGCCATCTCCTCCGTCAAATGACACGTTGCACGTTTCCTCCAACTTTTTTCCTCCTCCCTACTTCCATACTCCAACCTTCCCTCCTCACTTCCCATATCTCTCGTGTTTATTTATACTTGGTGATGGCAGATCCAAAATGCATCTTTTTGCTATATCTTTGCGTGTAAAATGGGATGATGAGCATCTTGATGCCGCACTCATTGTTCATACATTAACATTAATGCTGTGTATTTACTACTGTTGTACTGTGATGACGGGATGAAGTGCTCAACCACAGGCTAAAATTAGAAATATCTTTTCTTGGCACATCACACTCGATCCATTTAGGTTCTTAAAAAATTACGGCAATATGTATCTCTGCTTGTTATGAATGTATATTATCTTTTAGAGCGAAAGAGAGACAGATGCACACTCGGTGGATAATATTGATATTACACCGATCATCTTCATATCATCAGAAAAAGATGCGAATGCGATTACGAAACTACTATCGTTTCTTCTCCGCTGTATATCAGTTTTGGGAAAGCTGAGTCGAAATGTGTGTGTGTAAAGCAAAATGTTGTAATTTTGATCATCGTTCCAATTTCCAACATTTCATCTCTAACTGCATAATATTATGCTTTTCTCCCAAATGTTTTTCTTCTTCTAATGTTCGAAAAAGCTCTCTTGCTCAAAATTCACATTAGTTGCCGGCACATTTATTTAAGTGACGGAGATGATATAATATAATGAGTGGTGTAATTCGCACGTCCCCGTGCCCTCCTTCAATTATTATTTTTGTGTCCCTATATTTAAATGCTCTGCGTACAAAAAATAATGTTTACACCATGTATCATCCTTATTATTATTATCGTAAGTTCTATTTTATGGTGTCACCAACTGTCGTAGGGAATGGGGAAAGCATACAAGAAGTGCTCTAGAAAAAAATTCTTTACAAAAAAAGAATATATGGTGTTATCATCATCATTTACATTACATGCATGTGCATTTGCTTAATGCTCCAATTTATGTTAAAGGCAGGATGACAATAGAAATAAAAATCAGATTTTATTTTTGTTTAATGATGATATGCGAAGACGTGTTCGGAAATGCAAGTGTGCCAAGATCAGATGAAGGCACGTGCAAGAAGCGAACAAAACAATAACGGGTTTTGTTTTAATTTTATAATTGATAGGCTTGATGGTTTAAGTAGACAAACTAATTAGGAAGCTCATCGGTGCCAAAATCTGTGATACGTATTCTGGGAAATTGTCACAAGATCCAATCTATATACATTCGTAGGCAATAAATAAAAAGTCATGGAGATGGATGACGATGGGAGGTCTGTGATGAGAAAGGTACGTACTAACTTCAAAAGTAATCATGCTAAATTACGCTCAAGAAGACAAAGGGAAGGAGGGAGTGTACCTATCTGACGATTTAATTTAAATATTTTGCTACCGCTTGAATAATTATTTTGATGTGCAGATTGACCAAACGGAATTGGAACTTAAAAGCCTGCATCACAGACTAGAGACGCTAGAGAGAAATCTCCAGTTCAGACCAATGACACTGGAAGAAAGGTATAATGATATGCTACAATCAAATTTTTTGAAATTTGCATTTCAAGCAAAAAACTAAATACTTGTTAATTATTATTATGTGACGTGATTTCACTTATATCCTTTCCCCCAGAGACACAATGGAAAAAGATGTGCAACAGCTAAAAGATGTTCTCAAAACGCAGGAAGAGAATCTAAAAAAGCTGCGGACTGAGAATCGTTCTTCGATGATGATTGCCGTGGTGATATTGATTTGCACCTTTCTCTTCTATGGCATTTATAGCATGATGGCCCAGAAATAAAGATTAAACCCTCTTATTCCTTTTCTTAACTTATATTTATTTTGCTACAAAAGCATTTTTCTATTTTACTAAAAACAAATAAAGAGATTTTTATAATTATTATTGAACGTTGAACCAAGGAGTTTGAATCTATGTAATGTATAAGATGGAGGAGACTTTACATGGACTCGTTGTGTAGAGCAAATACAAAAGTTGGGAAATTTGCACTCATGACTACTATTTCGTATGATCTCCTTCGTGTTTTTCATCTCTCAATTCTTGACCACGCGTCAACCCCAAAATAATTCAAATGCACTTTCTTGGATGTAGCTTGAAATGCGTGCATTTACCTAGTAATTAAAGATCTTGACGACAAATTCCCCTCTGATACAATCGCCAATTTGCCCATGTAAAAGTCGAAGTTACGTAGGCTAGTACAGCCCCTGCGTTGAACGTCACATGGTATTATTCTAAATCATGCAAATCAAACTGTAGGTATTTAAGAATATTAAAAATTATTATAAATAATCAGGTCAGAATAAAACTAAAATGCATTTAACGACTAGTATTGTAAACTGCCTACCCAACCAAATGAAGGAAACCACACAACAGAGAAATGAAGTAAATGAATTATGGGCGCTTTATGAAATGCTTTCTCCCATTCCCAATATTCCCATTCACTATATACTTAAAATGTGTACTTATCTACATAATGAAATAGACAACGACATAATATATTTTTCTTCCTTGCATAAGCATTGTATTATTGTAAAGAGCACAAACGCAACATTGCATGCGCTCGTTCGCAAATACAAACAAAAACATATGGCGAGTTGACGGTTCGACAACAGTATTTCCGTTTTGGTAGCAAGGAGGAAGATAATGCAATTGTTAATTAAATTACAATTAATTGATATCGAATATCGGCATTTATCATCTTTTGGNTGACGGTTCGACAACAGTATTTCCGTTTTGGTAGCAAGGAGCAAGATAATGCAATTGTTAATTAAATTACAATTAATTGATATCGAATATCGGCATTTATCATCTTTTGGCTTAGTAGCATTAATCAAACACGCTTATGTAGTAGTGTTTAGGATTTTAATCAATTGAAATTTGAGAGAAAAGTGAAAATCCGAAGGATTATATAGAGAGTTTCTGAGTAGAAAATATTTACTTTTTATAGGCCCTCATAAAAAGTCGAGAACGGAGGTTTGGTTTGGTGACGTCTCAGAATTTACATCAGAAACATAGATCAAATGTTTCTTCCAACCTGTCAGTGCAGTTGCGTGGAAAATTCCAGAAAAGGCAGCTGTACAAAGCACGGGACCGTTTGCGCACATACCCTTGACCGATCGTCAGTTATAGTGGGAGGAAAAAAGCAGGGCGACATCCCAGCCATTGTCATGTACTATGGGCTATAACCAAACTGGGAAATAATTCTAGTACAAACCGGAAGTGTTGCGCAAATTTGTAGAGGCAGCTGGTAATAATGATGATAGTAACCGCCTAACATATTTCCAGTGTCTCGAAACAAATCTCTGCCTATTTGTGGGAATTCCAAACGCTACCATTAAATATTTTGTCGACACTTAACTAACAAATTTCAGAGCTGAATCAAATATACAGCATATGCAAAAGGCAAAAATCCAAGTGATTAAGTTGTCCTCACAAAATTTTCCTTTTGATTACCACGAGTCCACCTAAAATCTACAGCATCAGTGTCTGAATCTATGCTAGAAAATGATTTCGATGATGAGAGGATTGTATCCAGCTTTACTTTTTAAATGCACCGCATGTGATGTGACGAGGACTTGGCAAGTTATTGAGTCCACCTAAAATCTACAGCATCAGTGTCTGAATCTATGCTAGAAAATGATTTCGATGATGAGAGGATTGTATCCAGCTTTACTTTTTAAATGCACCGCATGTGATGTGACGAGGGCTTGGCAAGTTATTGCTTTGTATGTTTTTATATGTATTCCACGACATAACACAAAAGGGTGTGCAAATTACGAAGTCCGGAATGTACTTGTGTGAAACGAGAAGAATACTCTGAGAATAAAGATGAAGAAGATAAATACAATATTTTATTTTTTATATATTTCAAAAATATTTTTATGTATTAGAAAATCATGATAATTATTGCCTATGACTTGGAATTACTGTCATAACAATCTAAGTTAATTGGAAATATTGTTAGCTTGCTATCTGCAAGTCGTGTTCTATTGGGAGAACTGCCCATATACTGGTTAAAACAATCAAACACGTTAATAAATCAAATTATTGTCTTTTTATTGAAGGTTTTGGTGATTGGTTCATTTCACATTGTTACAATAATAAACTTTGAAGTGTCATATATGTACGTTTACAAAAATTTTATTTTTCGCAAAATTTAAAAAGTTACCTTCACCTCAAATTATATTCATATACAAAATAAATGCACTGACACAAATTACGAAAAAGCTCTGTGAAGTGTATGCATAATTATTACATGATCAATTCAACATTAATAAATTATAGTGTACATATTTGAGTACTTTAACTTAACATTAAGTACATAATCTACATAACAAATACCTATAAAATAAACTGATCAAGCTGCTTTGTTTGATTGCTTTCAAAAACCAAATCAACCCTTTAATTATTATACATTATGTACATATATGCTTCTGATTAATTAATTATTCTCTAAATCAAAATCATTTTGAAATTGTAACATTGTTTTCATTTATATTAATACAACAACGAAATCTTAAAATTAAAATAATGAACAAAGTGAACACAATATATAAAATTAAGTTGCGTAGATTTCTGCACAAAAACGGGACACATGTTTTCTTTAAATCATTTTCTTGAAAATTGGACATGATTGTCCGGGACAACTACTGTCTAAGACAAATGTGCCAAAAATATTCGCCATTTTAATACTTAAAGTGACAAGTGAAAAGAGGCATTCACAGCGTCTTCTACTCCACCTAAACAATTAGAATCCATAAAACGTTCATCCATACATGCCATCATACCACGCAGAGTCTCAGGTACATTGATTGACTAGAATCTGTTGCTTTGTGATGTTACACGATATAAAAAATATTATTTACAGAAAACTTTACTGTACACTTCTCACATACAAATCTTAACACATAAAAATCTTACATAAAACTGGCAAGAAAAATATAACAATTTTTAAAAACAAGAATAAAAACACATCAACAATTATGTCTAGTTTGTGAGAGCTTTGTATGAGAATGATAAAGGGAACATTTGTATTTGTGTGGAGGGATTGGAAGATGTGCTACAGGTAAATCTTTTTCACAGTTTTCTCCACCGTCTCGGTGTTCAGGTTGTTTTTTAGGGAATTTTTGTTGTTTACCGTGAGACACATTCACCACAAAGTCAATCGGCTTGGTCAATCTCTGAGACTCGTTGTGAGTGGCTGCTGCTAGCTGCGCGTTTGTCGATGTCTTGGTCTTGGTCTTTTGGCGAGAGGCTAGCCATTTGCAGACGAGGAAACCCACCGGAAAGCCGATCATGAGGGAGAGGAGTGCGGAGGAGATGGTTGCTACTGCAATCGACTGACTGTTCACCTGGTTTCTGCCTGACGTCACGAATGACGACTCGTAATCTATTTTTTTAAACATAAAGAAATGAAACAATTACTACTTCCACTGGAATTAATGCTAACTCATGCTTCTCCTTAAATTGGGAATAGGCCGCCTTCTTTAATGCCGTATTGGCTATACGTACTCTAGAAAGATAGAAAAGTGAAAGTTCTAAGAGGGAAATAAGATAAGCCCAGTCAATACATCATGTTGTTCATTGCAGTTAAAATATTTTAAAGTTCAAAGGTTCATATAGTAGGTTCGCACGACAAACGCACTCACAAAAGTTCTGCAAATAAGGTAATAACAATAACACATGCAAAAATTCAGACTTTGACTTTGCTATTAATGAGTTGATGGCAAGTAAGTAGAAAAACGCCAATGTAAATATTGAAAGGGATTACGGATTACCACACAACAACATGCACATATAGTTCACCCTGACTGGACTCACCTTCGTTCCCAATCGACTCCTTTTTGGAACTTTCATCTTTGTTAACCGATGATGAAATCTTTTTGTCATTTGTCTTCAGTTGGACTGTGGCAAACTCTACATTTTCAACCCCATCGTCATTAGCCATATATATTATGTCGTCAGTAGTTTCGTTCTTTTGCTTAAAATAAGTCAAGTCCCCTGATAAGCAAGTACAACAACCTGTATTCAGACCACCTTGAGGATTTTTGTTTGGAAATATTAAACAAAATTATTTTTTATTTTTTATTTCGAGTTGGAAAACAATTCGATCTTAAATCAGGCGAGACATTCACATCGTCACGTGATTGTGTACAACTGAGAAAATTTATGTTATCTGTTATCATTATTTGGATGTTTTCAACTCTCATAGAATTGAATTTTGAAAGGGAATTAAATGCATTATCAAAAACGAATTTACTGTTTTCTCTCTGTGACTACATATGTCACGTCTTGTTTCACCTGCATATATATCATATACGTAAGTCAGAAGTGTGACAACACACTCTGACTTCCATTTATGCTTCTTATGCTTACCGAGAGGACAGTTGGCTGAGTACCCAGTGTTGATTGCTTGAAGCATCATGACTGGCTTCCCCTTGGCACCATCGGCTTCTTCGTGGTTGTTGTGCACGTCAGACTTGTCAGAGTTCACACATTCGTTAGAGTTCACATTCCAAGCGCAATGGGGATCCCGAAGTGACAGGCACTTGCTACAAGAGCTAGAAAATTTGTCACAATTGTCTACTTGGACGACAGAAGCTTTGGTCTCAGTGACCACCAGAAGTCTACGAGATCCCAGGATACGAAGGGATTTGATTGGGGAACCGGGAAACAAATCCCACGATTGAGAGATCACTCCATGGTCAGGGTGAAAGCTGTCCAGTGTGACAGGTTGGAGGGAGGATGAGCCATTGACCACAGTCTTGAATACTTTGCCAGAGTGTGTGCCGACATAGATGATATGATGGGGGGCAATATCCTCCGAGTAGTCGACGGCCAGAGTGCTGAACTGTGTCCGTGTTGGAGGTGAGAGTGAGTACAGGAACTCCCTGCACCGCTTCGTCCATCAGCGGATGACTTTTCATAAATGCCACTGCATTGGAATCGGAAACTTGGTCAGGACTTTCTGAGCATTGGCCTGGTCTTGGCTTGGGCACCAGGTTGTCTGGGACAGGCAGCCAGTTGGCGTCAATGGAGGACTGGCCCTTGAATGGACCGTCAAACGTACTCAAGATACTTCTTACAGAGAAGGCGCAGATGGCTGAGGCGCCAATACTATTTGGCGCTGTGGTGAACACTGCATACAGCATCTCGTCCTGATTGTGGAAGACATTGCTGAATATTTCACTGGTTCCTTGGATGTGGTCACTCATGGACGACACAAAGGAGGGACCTGCAAACAAAAAAAGGAATATTGTGTTATGAGCCTGACCTCAATATCGAATGCTATCTTTTCTGAAGCTACGCAATACAACTTACTGTTCAGTTGGAGATCATAGTACTGCTCAGTTCTCAACGGCTGTCTGTAAATCAGCGCGTCATTTCCACCGAAATCGGCTACAGTGCCCGCATAGACCATTCCAGCGTGGAGCAAACTGGTGGAAGGGTGGGTAGGGTTGAAGGGGCTGTAGCCGATTCCACTGAATTCAGCAGAGTGATTTCTCAGGTCCTTCGTGTAGAAGCGACACTTGGGCTTGAAAGCTATGCGTCCCGCAAACCAAATACCTTTGCTCGGAGCTGCCATCATCTTCTTCGTCAGCAGCAGTTACGCTGTTGTTATCATTGTTGCTCTTTTGCAACTTGAGGTCCTTGCCACGCTTCTTTGATCTGGTGCCCATTAGTTGACCACTGCGAGGGACAAACGTCTCGGGGGCTGGGGATCACAGTGCTCATGTCTTCAGGGTTGAGGGGACCATGAAAGACTCTCACAAAATTGTGACACTCGGACTCCCGCTGACCTTTGATCTGGCACATGTCCTGATGATCCATTGGGGCTGGCCAGTGTACAATCTACACAACAAAGCACACAATCAATATCTTTTTCTTTCTTCCCAAACTGCAATGCCAGGGAAATTGACTGCAATAATTCGCAAAATAATATCAGTCCCAGTGTCACCCACACTGCACCGGCATAAAAAAGCTAATTCACTTTTTCGTCTCTGGGAAAATAAACTGGTTATGTGGCCATCAAGTAAAACAGTTTAAAAAACATTTTCTGTATAACCCATCAAACCCAACAGGAAAACGGTCTTGCGTGAGATTTGATGAGGATTTGTGAGAGTGACGAGAAGCTGGCCAGTTTTTGCACTCAGCCAGCAACACATGTCACATCAGATAAAAACAATGAGCTTTTATTTGCTGCTATCACAGAGTAATTATCAGCAAAATCCCGTTGCTTCACTCAGACCAGACAATATAAACCGACCCTCTATCCACTTTGCCTTCGTTTGCATGTTAAAATTGCCATAACACCAAATTGCATGCAAACTTTGCGTGCAAAAAAATTCATTATTTTCAACCAAGAGACAATAACAGAATAGCATTCACAGAATAGTAAAAAAATGTTATTTATTTCAAATTGAAAATGTTGATCGTCCATTTTTTTGTGTTGGATGTTCGTTGTCGGGGGTGGGGGTGATGGCTGGCACACAACAAGAAGGTATGGCTTGTTTAAAATAGCGGTAGCATTGCATCTTGTTTTTCGACGACGAAAAACTTGAAAAGTAGGCTCAAACTGCTGCCGTTTTTATACGCGAATTGCTGTTGATAGGTTTTTATCTTGGACGGAGAACTTTTTCCCCTGCCTACGCTGCTTTAAACATTACGCACCAATCATTTTTTCGTAATTATAGGTGTAGGTCATGATTGAAATGACATACCGAGTTTTGTGTCAAGTCCATATCACTTAGGTTGAACACTCCATCCCTTGCGCCAAAGAATACACTGCCATCCTGCTGGCCCAGCAAAGTCAGGTGGTCATCCTTGTGTCCCTCGAAACGTCCAATAATCCGTAACTCATCTACAATATCAAAATAAAATGTAAGTATTAAATTATTAAAGCACCACTTAAATGAAATGGAGTGTTTCAGAGCAGAAGAAGAAGAAGAAGAAGAAGAAATAACCTGCTGTTCACTTTTTTAAGGTGTATTATGTGCCACTTAAAAACTTGACATGAAATTGAGCGTTGATGAATTGCATCTGTAGATCATAACATTAAGTTCATCTACACGTCATCATCATCATCATCACCATCATCTTCTTTGTACACAACCAAACACCATACGAATAAATTTTATCGGGTAAGATTTAAAAAACGCTCTGATGCTGAGCGAGAAGCGTTACTACAAGCAGTGTGGTTGGATTTACATAACTAGTTCAACCTGTACCACTACTACAACCACCTGACTTATATTTTTGTGAATTTCAAGATTTCTTCAGCTCAATCAGTGTGTACATATCAAACCCTAATTGTGTATGTATTTATCATTTTATCATTTCATTCCATTATGCCAGGTTTTGCATCGTAAATCTGGGTTAACCATAAGTATTTCATTTATTTATAAACAAAAACACCACAATTGTATTTTATTTTTCATATGAAACAAAACAAAATGGCCAAATCTGGTGATGACGAATAAAAATTTGAATAGACTTGTTTGTTTTGCTTGCGCATCGTTGAATCATTGAATGTGATGGTCACAGCAATTATAATGTAATTTACGGGATTCAACGTGAAATGAGACGATATATGAATAGAATACAAATATTGCTACTTCTATGTTTATTTTTGTCTTTGAGGCGCGCATCTTGTTTTATGCTGCCGAAGATGGTAAAGTTAATTAATCACAATCAAGCTGACCAGCAGCACCAAATCATTCTAATCAAAAGAGTTAACGAAGATGAAATGGGAGCGTCAGTTGATAGTGTTTTGCCAGTTGCCAACCTCCTGCTTGTTATATGGCTTCTTTAGCCCGTGACCATCAAATCAACTCGTCGGTTTATGTTAGTCCTTCGTTCGGAATGCAATTTGTGGACCAGGCATAAAAGGAAGGACTAAAAATAGCTTGTGCCACTACTGCTGTTGCATTGATTGAGTTTTTTAATGGTGAAATGAAGTTGAAGAATACCAGCAAATTATTCTCTTTCAAATGTCATCGTCTCTATACTGTCATGTCACTTGCCATTTTCCGCATAGCAAAATAATAATAAATACACAGTTAGCCATTTCATTCGAAATTCATCAGTCCATCAATGGCAGCAGAGAGCTTCTTTTTAGCCGACTTTATTTTACCGTTAATTTAAATCATAAAAAATATGTCTTTAGACACAAATCAAATGGTCACAATTTTATACAATGCAATGCATATGTGGTATGTATAAGCTTTTCATGCTACGCGCTCATCGATAATAAATGGTATTCTCCCGATTTTCATGACTCATTTGCTGCTTGCACGTCCCATTATTCATCCTCAACTCTACAATTCCGCAATTTTTTTATTGCCACAACGAAATTGTACTAGGAAAAAAATGTAATAATTTTGTTGTCACTATATTGTCCGTGTCTCCCCGCTCATCTTTTATGCTTGCATTATACTGACACACAAGCACAGAAAATTTTGAAAACCGACACATTCAAACCATTCCTTGCAAATTGAAATTATTACAGAGAAATAATTATCCTTGCCTGCATCTATTTTTCCGTCTGGTGGTGACAGTGAGTCGCTTCTTGTTTGCAATTTTCAAACTAACCAATATCATGGCATTCTCGCATGTTTTTGGCAAATGTAATTAGATATCAGGCGTCCTATTACATGTCCTCTTGTTACATAACCAACCTATTGTCTGTCTTATGAAACAAATGAGGTATTCTAATCTGTTTGGTTTGGTGGGAAAGCTTTTTCCGCTGCAAAGACAGTGGCAACTTTGTTGAAAGGTTTAAGAGGAAAATCGTGCTGATTATATAATGTGGACACATACATATTTTTGTTTGCACTTCTTTGAAATGCGCTTTTTACACTAAATTCGTGACTAGCGCTGGGAAAGATAAAAAAGAATCTTTCAAAGACGAGAAGATAAAACACTGAAGAAAGAACAAAACGTAGTAGGTGCTTCTGCCGGTTAGCGTTGATGATGGTATATAGCAGTAGTCAGTAAAGCAGACAATTGCAATTTGTAATCTTATCTTATCAACCGTCTGCTCCTCGGCGAAAAAAAGCAACTCTCATTGTCAAAAAACTGTGCAGTTGTCATGCAGCCAGTTTTCCTCTCACGACGTCACCACTCTTTTCAAAATAGTGCAAATTGGATCTAATTTTCGTTCTGCATAAGGTACATATATTGCAATGATGCTGATGATAATGATAATAAGGAGCAACGGTTTACAAGATGATAATTGTCGCGTGGAGAAAAGCGAAGACGAGATATGGAGAGTACCGTATATCGTACAGCTGCGGGTATATCTTCTTGTTCGTATTTGTAAAGTGTATAGATTCAAGAAGATAGCTCTCTATACTATTTACTACCAAGGAAAGGGATGACAGGGATGACTACTACTATCTTTATCGTTCATCTGTGGTGAGTTGCGTAGTGTGCTTCCTCTTTCATAATTTAAGAATTCAATACGCTGTATACACACTTTTTAATGCACATTTACTGTGATTGTGATTTATTGTGCAACATGCATGCATGTAACATGCAATCCTACAGCAAAAGTGCCCGTTGCTTCATCTATATATCCTCATCATAACTTTGTTTATAACAGGATGGCTAGAACTCATGACGACTTCGGTGAAACTGGATTAGATCCTAAAAAGTTTTTTTTTGAAAGTTGTTCGTATCTTAATGATTAGAGCTAAAAACAGAATCGTAGGCTCACTTTTGAGATGAAATGAGGATTAATTAAATCACAAAAAGATTTAAATGGCAAATTGTTTATCTTTCTCCCTCTCTCTGTCTATTTCCCTTTTTTTGGATCTGTTCCACTGTCATCTCCATGTATGTGTAATATCAGAGATCCCACTGAATTGCTAAAAGAAAATCCTCTAACCATTTCCCATTCATTCAAAAAAAATGAATCCCTTTTTGGCAAACAAAAGGGAAGCCGGATCCGATCAAAAAAACTATATTTTGGTTGACCCTTTAATCTAACCCCTGTGCTACATGCTCATTGAACATATTGAACAAATCAAACAGCCATGATTGCCATGAATGATATGGCATTGAATGTATAGTTTTTTATATTAGTAATGCGAACTTTTACATCAATAATTATTCCCATCAACATGGTATTTTTATGTCACCACCACTAAAAGAAATAATAATAACCCAACCCCAATCCCCTATGGTTGCCTGCGACTCTGCCCTTTTTAATCTTGTTATGTACATCTCTATGTTATGTTTTTCTTGTTCTATTCATTTTCAATAGCTTTCCACTGAATTAAGTACACACAAACAGAGAGAAGAGTCACATTGAGACATTTTTTACAACCAATTAAACAAGCTTGTTTTTACAATGCACACACTCCTGTATCCATTCTCTTTCAATGTTTTTAACTGGCTGTGCGCGTGAGACTGGCAGTCGTACACACGCTCGTCTTTTTTTTATTCTTTTTTTGTCTGCCTGTGCAAATGATGTAGAGGTATACCTACCTACTCATCGTTCATGTTTCAAAAACAGTATAACATCTGCATTTTACAAGCTTGTTATGTCTTTTTGGTTATGTCATCCTTCTCATATTGCATATTTTTAGCTGCTACTGGGATTATAATAAATCTCTTTGCTTCTAACAATAAGAAAAAAGACTAGACTGTGTCGTTGGGTCGATGATACATGTATTGACGACATTATTACACTTTTCTCGGTTTAATATATATATGTTGCCTATCCATGAATAATCCCAGTCCTACATAACTGTATCTTTTCATGTGGTCCACTTTTTAATGCGGTGGTGTAAAAATCTCATGGGGATCTCCCCTCACATAAGAGTCGTTAGCATGCGCAGCAATTATTTTCAATCTGCTTGATCTCGTGCTGCCTTTTCCCGGCGATATATCAGTCAGTGTTTTAAATTGATTGCCTTTTTTAAAGAAAGAGGCAAATTATAGCATTACCACAAAAGACAGACACACGAAGGTCACAGTCCCAATATTGCAATTGCAGCACAGCAACTCTTGATAGATTGCCAGTGAACCGTATGCTTCTCTGCAAAAGCCAAAACTAAAATGAAATAAAAATGTGAGTGTAACGGTGGTTTGGTGGCAATCTGGCACTGCACTCATAAAATCAAGTCAGGAGGATGACGACAATTCTGAAGAAATGAAACAATTTTTATTTCTCTTCTTACATCTTGTGTACTGATCATGATCATCATCATGTTTTTTCCTCTGTAATTGCTTTTATTTTTCGTCTTGTGTACAATATACCTAGATACAACAGTGTTAATAATAAGCGGGATCAAAAGAACTGTGGCAGTTGCTGCAAGCTCTGCCAATGACATACCTCCCGTGACGCGTGCACTCTTGTAACATGAGCTCAGTATGCCATGAAATCATTATACCCGATTTATATTTTTTTATTCTTGGAAAAAGTGTGACTATGAACAACAACATAATATTATTTCGTTTGCTGTGTGACTTTTTAAAAAATCCGGTCTAAAAATACATCTTATACGACAGATGCATCTCATTCAAGCGTGTAGAAAAGACCTCCAGTGTAATAGCATCTTTACAATCTACACTGCATATTGAATGCTGTCCAATTGAAATACAAAATAAAATAAAAATTAACCTTTCAAATAGACAGGCAATTTACATCATCAATATCATCATCTCATCAACAGAGCGTCACATTATTTTTGCGTCGTTTTTTTCTTGGTAAATTTACAGCTCGTAAAGATGAAAATAGGCGTAGCAGCGCATGAGAATGTTGAGGAGGCCATAGGACACGAATAAACAGTTTATCGCACGTTATTAGCTTATTATTTCATTGCATTACAAGTTTGTTATTGTCAAGATGTATTTGCAGCTGTCGAGTCAACAAACTACCAACTAACTACCAAAAATAGATTTCAATGCAAAACATTTTTTCTCTGAAAAGTGAAGAATTAATGTGCCTTACAAGAAGAGGGATGCAACGTTGTGGTAGAGCTTGAAGATTTTTTCTGGTGAAGAAGCGTATCATTAAATTAAATTGAATCAACAAGAGATAACGTCGTGTGTGTATCTCTTTAAAAAGTTCATTGCGTTTTTAGCAAGAAAGTCGTGAACTTTCGCACTAAAAAAATGTAAAGCCTTCTGTTGTGTAAAGTATAATACGGGACGGGTTTGGCAGGAGAAGGAATGTGCAAAAATGTTGTGCAATAAATTTCGGAAAATGTAGGCAAACGTACTATATTTTATTTAATACATAAGTACAGCGAGACAGGAGTGGTGGGAAAGATGGAAAACCGATTAAATTCAATTAATCCATAACCGGGGCGGGAGATGAGGAGGAGGAGGTGACAGTTGATTGTCGTCGAAGCAGTGCTGTGTTTGATTTGGTATGTTTGCCGTTCAATATCCTCCACACGCAACGGCCCATAAGAATAAAAGGAGCGCTGTAACACGTTGAGGAACCAGTCGTGTCAAATGAAGCAAAGCTCATGTTTCTCTAGTTTTATCCCATCAGCATAAAAAAAGTCTTATTGTGACGACAGTTATGTGTCAATCTTAAGAAAGCACTAGTAATCGGATTAGATTTTTTTGAGAACTCTTGCGAGGGCATGGTCTGACTGACTACATGGACTCAAACTAAAAGCAACTGAGTTGAACTATAAACTTACAAATTTAATACAGAGGTTGCGTGATAGCTGTACATAAATAAATACCTATATGGACTCGGTACACGTATGTATAAATCAAATGGACCAACTGTCAATGACCGGTTTCATGATTTTCATCTGCTCTTCGTGTAAAACATAGTCTGGCAAATTGGTCGATTGAAATTGAAAAAAAATCGGATAGAATGGAGTGAAAGACTTGTGTGAGGGGGTTGTTGGCTTGATGGGCATGACATTGAAAGAAGGATGTTGTGACGAAGGATATCACCTCATCATCTCATCATCTCCATGATGATGATCAGATCAGTTATTGGCTCAATGTTGGTGCTGCTGTCGATTGTTACATGGCAATCCAAATGACATTTTGACAATGACATGAGATGCCAAAATTGAATTGGTAATTCAAAGGACCGTTAGGTTGAGAGATAGGGGGAGAGAATTAAGAAGCAATTTGTTGTTGGCGGATATATGGATGGACCTGCCACGTTACTTGTCAAAATGATTGTGTGAAAATTAGAAGAAAAATTTAGGATTAACAAGAATATATAATATGACAACAATGATGTTGTAATTTTGTACCCCGAATACTAAAAAAGTTATTCCACTCATTCGTGGCGCACCATTTAATGGATTTTTTATACAGCTCTGTTTGTGGCCTACATATAGTTAACTTTGGCCTTTCCTCATCCAAGTTTACATTTTTTATCTCAAACCAATCACTAAACATACTTGATTTTCTATATTTATACACAAAGACTTGTCAAAATGATTGTGTGAAAATTAGAAGAAAAATTTAGGATTAACAAGAATATATAATATGACAACAATGATGTTGGTCAGTGTGAAGAGTCGTTCAGTTTTCCATACTTGTTTCTTACAATGACAATTTAAAAAAAAATGATTTGATCGTAGAGGAATTAACTGTAAGTTTGCATCTATTTTAGAGGAGAAAAATGGTAAAGAGTGTAAATTAGTTCAAGTGGGCGGGGTTAAATGACACGACGAAAGGACATGTTGCTCTATTACCACTTGTCAAACAAAACGGTACACAATACCTGAAAAAAATAATCTCTGTTAATTTGTTTACGTGAGTCATTCAAGTGTTTGACCGTGACTGCCGTGGCGGTCCACTTCATTGCATAAGTAGAGAACAGCAAACCTAATATGTATTGATGATTACGTATTCTGGACATGATCAACTATGATCAACATGATCAACTATCTCACCTGGTTTGTAATGTGATGGCAATAATTGGAATATCTATACACTTTTCTTTGATCCCCTTATTGCATTGTACCTGCCAGCTGGTATTTTGTTAATTAAGCAAACCTGGTTCAAATCAAACGTTGCATAGTTCCGTGAGCAACCCAACATTAATTACGGCCACATTCCCTTTCTCACAATTCGATTTGCTACCGTGTGTACTCAAAATTTCTTGATGATATTCTATCTGAGATTCAAACTGACAAAACACCGCCACCGTTTCACAAAAAAAACAACAACTGCATACCAGTTGCCATCTCATTAAGTTAATCCTCATCTTCTCATGAAAAAAGTAAGCAATGAGAATCCCAATGTACTACTTGTATGTATCAAATGGGGATAGGATCAACGATAGTATGGCAGTTATTTAGTAATTACTATATTTGTTTGAGTGAGACATGAAAAAATGACAGACAAAAAGAAAAACGTAAAAAAGTTTATGGCATGCCCATGTGTATGTGCGTAAAAATTAGTAATCTGGTTTCAAATCGACTTTAACTCGTTCCCACTATTTAACTTACATGCAGTATTGCCATTCCGTTGATTGGGATTTTAAACGTTGTACATGGCCATTTAAGTAAATTGTGTGGCGATAATGTATGCAAGTAGGTAAAAGTGCTCTCAAGTCATCCATTTAAAACACACGCATATGCAATTTAGGTACACATGCACTACTACAGAAATACAGGTATCCCTTCACTACTTTCGGTATCAAGACTGGCAAACGCATAGCAATTAAAAAGATTGTTGCTTGTTGTTGCTATGGTAGTTATTATGCATGCACCCAGTAGCACCCACGGTATAAAAAAATTCTTCGTCAAAATAATTATACATACCTACTTACAACCTACATTCTTCCATTCATATCAGGTTTCAAATTTGACCAAACAACATTTTTGGGTAATTTTATATACAAAAAATATATACATAATAATCCGTTAGTTACACAGAAAAATGAGAAATCTATTGACATGCAAATTATTACCCTTCACCTTTAATATCCTATCTCCAAACCGGACTTTGACACTTTTTGAGACAATCAATATTGCTGAGGTGCAGTATAGTACACAGTGTAGTGTCCTGGCGTGAAACAGGCGTACAAACAACCAATGTTTTTTTTCAGATCGTAACCCTAAAAGGATTGATTATACTTGATACTCCACAAATTAAAGATGTAAATGTATTTTTTGCTTATTACTATTATTGATTATCCAAGATTTACCTTGAAATATGATCAATGTTATTTTATTTTTTATTTTTTTAAAGAAGAGACGTTACAAATAACCAATGCTACATTCAGACCAAATAATCACTTTACTTACACTCTGTTTCATTTTCCATCATGATCAATCAAACCATAAAACCTAATGTATGTATGTAGACAACATGAATTTTCAATTAGGCACATTTTTGAAGCGCGGAATAAAAACGCTACTCAAACAAATGAAAGAAACAAAAAATTGAGCCGACAAGGCTTGATGCATTACTTACATATATATGCTACTAGTTGTAAAATTCTTTGTAGTGGGTTTTATGTTGAGGGTCAAATTCTGATAAGCTTTCGTGAAATGGAAATCTCAGAATGTCATGATCATTTTAACGGACTTCCTTTATAAATACACATCCTCGGTGCTCATGCGCATTTTTTTCACTACGCTTTTCCAATGCTTGAGTCGGATTCTCTTTTTTTCGAGTAGAGTGTAAACCGTCAAGCAAAAAGACATTGAACTTAGGTGGACTCATAATGATAATTATAATGAGTATGATGATGATGATGATGAAAGTCATTACGTAAGATAATGAGCCTCGTTTCCATTTTATTGTGCAGCAGAGAAGAGAGGATGAGACATCCAAAGATGTTTGCGCAGATGAAATAGCGGAAGAAGGGGAAAAGTCCCAAGTCAAGAAACGAAGGTCACAGAAAAATGTACGCAATTGAGCAGAACGACATACAAATCGTTATCATGACTGATTTGATTACATGATTTAAGCGTAACAAACTTTTATTTTTTTGATGTCATCATCATCAGTCAACAAATGAGTTTAGCCGCTGTGATTGTAACAGACAGACAGACAGGCAGGCATGCAAGGAAATCGTAAAAAAACCTGTATTAAGTTAACAAAGATATGCTATACTCATTTCGCTACAATCCAATCTCATCTCTCACTGTTTTTGATCTTCATTGGTGGTCTGGTCATATCCCATCGCCTCAGCGAACACACATTATGTTCACAAGTAAATAATGCAAATGAGTTAACTAAATAGTTAAAGTGGTTTGCTTTGTTTCCTTTTTTGCACATTAAATACCATTAAAGTCAGTTTGAATTTTTTAACTCTTTTTAAAACCATATCAGGGCAAAAAATTAAGTTGTTTGTTAATAAAGCCAAACTGTTAATAAAATTACAGTGATGACCTGTTCAAGTGTGTCAATGTCTATTATGCAAATATTATGTGGTAAACAAAGTGGCATTTTTACCACAAAATGACAAGGACATAATGTCATTATCATTACGTAAAAAACAAACAAGCAGCATGTTTTTTGTTGCCATTTTGGTCAATTTTGTTAGCGGCGACAGGGAAAAATTTGCTACTTGCTGTTGCTGTTGTTGTTGTTTTGTTGTATAAAGCAGCAACAAAACAGGTTAGTATGTTAATATATCAATATAAATCAATATGACCATTTTCGCGTAGTCTGGTAGAAGCTTTAAAATGTTACACCTTGTTTACTATTAATTTATACTTTTACTTGAGGGAAAATTATTTTCATTTCATTTTTGATGCAACCTGCAAATAATTGTATTAATGACTGACGCCTGTAAACCGTTAAATAAAGTCTCTATCTATCTACCATCTTGGATAAGTAGTTTACAAAATAGGGGTAAAAATAAAAATCTTAAAAATGCATCATTCGTCTTGATAAGCTTTTGCTACTTGTGTTGGTTTAAAAAGAGTCTACCGTGAGAACCCTTCTCATCTCATTTACCTTTAATCAACTCAGGATACTGAAATTATTACTTTCAAATGCATTTTTTCACTCTAAATGTTGTTTGTTGATTTAAAAGTAAAAAACAAATTAAAGAAGAAAAGTGTTAATAATAATGAGTTGATGAGTTCCTAATACTATGCAGCACACAATTTCATCGTATATCCAGACGTGCACCTAACTCTAGGAATCTCTCACTTCAACACTGCTGGAGTTATTCTCCTTGGCTGTATTTTACAACATGACCTGTTATTTTTTCCTATCATCACCACAATACAAACTTGTTTTTGAAGTTCTCGATAAAAATGGAATAATAGAAAAAATGGATGAAAATGAAGCAAATGGAGAGAATTTGAAATAAATCCCCTTAGAAAATAAATATGGCCTACGACAGCATCCAGTACACTAGTACACACATTCATTTTAATAATAAAACCTAAAGGGTAATGAAAACATGTTTATGTGAAAGATAGTCATAAATTAAGGTCATTGCTGGCTGGAAAGCATCCAGCCATAATTTGGGCTGCGCTCAAAGCAATACATTTGTCTACTTTTCTCGAAATTTAGGAAATATACACAAAAGTGCATGCTTTTAGGAGTTTCAGTGAGACATGTATAAAATACTTAAAAGTGAGGGTGCTCGCAGGTGTGAACATTTCATCTGTATTTCTTCTAGACAATAAAATACAACCTAGCTACTTATTTTCATTTAATGCAACCAATTACTGACTACTAAAATGTTAAAAATAGTGCTTTTTCCCCATTCCCATCAGAAGCATCTTACTCTTCTTTTAGTTTTTTTAATATTTGAGTATATGATTATGGCTTCTATTTTTTAAATTAAATTAGAATATTTTTATAAAATATTTAAATTTTAAAGAATGAATGCAATTGAAAAGATGAGGACTTGTGTTTGACTTTAAACGCATATATTATTGAATATCCCACAGGGAGAAATATACTGATTCAACAAATTTAAATATCTAATGTCATTTTATATTTTTTTTAATAAATCTTTTGTTGAGTTTTAAATTGATAGTACATAGGCATATAAAAAGGGTTGAAGGCAATATTAATTGAAACATTAATTTTTTTTGCATTTCATCGTCTTCTCCAGACAGTGAAAGCATTTGACATTTTGTCTAGCCATTTGGCTTGGCTGTTGAATTTCGAGAGAGAAATTAAAACTTCTACCTGTTGCGTGTCTTTTTTCATATACAAAAAGAACATTAAAATGGGAATGATGACAAATGTGTAAAATT
>JAHZNC010002339.1:0-24892 GCA_027744095.1 Zhuqinia jingwanae | reverse complement strand
ACAAGATTGCTTGGATGGGTCTGACGAGGACGAAAAACTTTGCACTTGTGCCCCAATGTGCAGCAACACTCACTGTTTCCTCCAGCCAATGTGCAAGCATTGCACTCCATCCGGCTCTTTACGAGTTCTCAGTCAATCATATCAGTTTTCAACGGCTGAGACATCGCAAAAGAAATATTGTCCACCAGTGATACCTCCAAAGGTTTGTTGCGAATATATATTCATGCGCTTAAAATTCAGATTGTTATTTTAATTTAAGGACATCATTGATGGAACGTGTAATAATATAAAACATTTCCCTTTTTGTATCATTATTTGCACATATAAAGAGGGCTACTGTATCTTGCAAAGCTCCTGGACTGAAGTCTCCTATTCCCTGTGACCATCTGCATTTCCCTCAAACACAAGCCATTTTCACGTGTAAATATATTGACGCAAATACGCCAGCTTCATACTGCGTGATTACTTGCATGGATAATGGTAAATGGACAGACGAGTTGAGTTCATTTCATTGCAATCCAACTAAATATGAAGAATCTTCTGACGAGGATAACATTTTTGTCTCTGAAAGAAGAAACCTTTCAGCTACTGCAACAACTACAGAAATTTTTCGAACAACAGTTCCTACTACTACTACTACAATTGCAACAATATCGTTTAGTAATCAAAATATGAAAGACAAAAATGGAACACTTTTATGTCCACCTTTGGAATCATCAACCGTAAGACGAATCGTTGCATAATGATTGTTAATTTTAATTAAATGAGGAATAGCTTTCAACGCCTAGTTAAACATACATTTCAGGGAGCACAAATATCTTGTTGGACTGCTACTTCATCTAAACGCATATCTTGCTCTGAAGCCATGTACCCTGGATCTAAAGCAGAATTCACATGTAGTCGCTACTACAAGCCACTTCTCTCAACTGCTTCAGTTACAAAGCATTGTCAACCGGATGGAGAATGGAGTTTAAGCAATCGGAATTTTGAGTGCAGATTAGGCAAGTTTGTGTAATCAAAACAGTAATATTATCACTTTCCCCGACATTTAAATTTAACCATAAAGTTTGTAATCATTACGATTTCAGATTGTGGCATACCTAAGAATGAACTAATTGGCCATATCGTGAATGGAAGAGAAACTGACTTCTAAAGCAGAATTCACATGTAGTCGCTACTACAAGCCACTTCTCTCAACTGCTTCAGTTATAAAGCATTGTCAACCGGATGGAGAATGGAGTTTAAGCAATCGGAATTTTGAATGTAGATTAGGCAAGTTTGTGTAATCAAAACATTAATATTATCACTTTCCCCCGACATTTAAATTTAACCATAAAGTTTGTAATCATTACGATTTCAGATTGTGGCATACCTAAGAATGAACTAATTGGCCATATCGTGAATGGAAGAGAAACTGACGGAGCTAAATGGCCGTGGCACGGCATCATTTTCATTGACTTGGGCCAATACAATTTCACATATATTTGTGGTAGCACGCTAGTTTCAAAAAGGTTATTAATTACAGCAGCTCACTGTGTGACTGACCGTCAAGGTGCTGCCAAAAGCCCATCATTGTTTAAAGTGGCATTGGCGGCAGTAAGCAATATATACCACAAAAATGTTCTGGATGATGAAATTCAAATATTTGATGTAAGAAAGCATAAAATAACTGAAAGTAGTTTGCAAGTACGAACAAGAGTGCTGAGTTTTATGAATATCTAATTCATGCTTTTACTTTCATTTAATTATCTAATTGCAGGTTACAAAAATAGTAGTTCAAAGTCTCTTCAATCCCACAAATTTTGAGGCGGATATAGCCATCGTTCAACTGTCACGGTCTGTAGAAGTAACTGATTATGTCCGACCAGCTTGCTTACCTTCGACTCCTGGTGGTCACACGGAATTAAAACATTTGAGTCCAGGAAGCACCGGCACAGTATGTTTACAATTTTCCAGCCAATTATAATAGAATATATGAAAATATGTAGTCAAATTGGTTTAAATTCATGGAAATCTTTCCTCATATTTATACACAAGGTTGTTGGTTTTGGATACGACGAAACTGGAACCCCTTCAAAAACCATGAAGGAAGTTTCCCTTCCAGTCGTTTCATACAAAGAATGTTATGATGTTTCCAAAATTCAACACAGCTCCACACAATATTGTGCCGGCTACGTAAATGGTAAACTAGTGGATGTTTTTTATAATTTATAATTCATTATTAAGGAATCAATCCATATACAAGAGCATGTAAAAATTTTCAGGAACATCGGTGTGCAATGGTGACAGTGGCTCCGGACAATTTTTTGAAGACGAAGTACCACAAAAGCGTATATTCCTACAGGTATTATATATATAATATAATGAATAAATGTTCATATATTGTGTGTTGTACTAAATGATAATTGTAATTACACGGAGACAGTCAGTATAGTTGTCGAACAATTTAAAAATATTCACTTTCAAATACAGGGCATTGTGAGTCACGGAAATAGAGATGAATCATCACGACTGTGCGATAATAATCAATATTCAGTCTTTACGAAGGTTGCCGCTTTTAAAAATTGGATCTCCGAAACTGGTTATGAATTAGACGACGAATTTTAGAAGAAATAACTACGGACCTTATTGGTGACAAACAGCCATGCATATTTCACAAAAATAAAGTTCCTGTACATAGTACATATAATAATATTAAGTTTAAAAGATTTTATATTTATTGAAAATAAATCGAAATATAACGTAATACAAAATCGTTTGTCAAATATGTTATTTCTCTACCTTGCACCAGCATGATGCTTTTTCCTATACATTTTCGCCTTGTTTTGATCGTCTCGATCCCGCTTTCTTTTACCAAGACCGCTAAGATCACAAATCTGCAAATAAATGAAATAGAAAATAAGGTAATGCGACGAGATCATATTAATTTTCCTTTCAAGTTTGAAGTCCGTACCCTCTGGCAGCGACATCAGTGCATAGTAAAATCCCACTATCAGCCTGACAAAACTGAAAAAACGTCGTTGTCCGTTTGACTTGTTTCTGTTTACCCTGTAAAAAGAAAATTGTACAGATAACATAATATTAGTACACCTGCTGATAATCAAGTTTCCTGTTAGACTTGATATACATTATCATTAGTAATAAAATGAAAAATTACATGAATGCAGGATACGGGTAGGTCAATATAATTCAACAGCTCATGATAAAATTTCACTTCTAGACAGGAACTCATGAAAACCATCACCTTTCTTTTCCTGTTCTTTTTCAAAAACGTGAATAGGAAAAGAAACCTCTTATCAGGTGAACACACAACGTAACCTGAAATACATTAATCCCAATTTACAACACAAAATTTATCGAGGTCCTACGAGAAATACATAATAATGCTTAGTATTAAGTAATTGATTTTTCAAACTAAGCTACCTTGTTCTAATCCCTCGACAGTAGCAGCATCTTTGGAGTCATCAACGCCAATGTACATCGGTTCTTTCTTCAATGCGAGTTTTGTGATTTCCTCAATTTTCTTAGTTGCAGTAGCGCTGAAAAGCATTGTTTGCCTTCGCTCTGAAAAAGAAAAAAAGTTTTATTGTTACTTATTGTCACAAGTTAACGATGAACATTGCAACCAGCCTCGGTAATCAATCATATTCATAACATACTTGGAAGCAACGCAACGATTCTTTTCAATTCCTCCTCGAACCCAATTTGTAGAATCCTATCCGCTTCATCAATAATCAGACACTGAAGGTTCTTGGTGAGAAATTCCGGCGTGTTCGACAAGTGATCCAATAATCTCCCAGGTGTAGCAACCAGTATGGTTACACCTTTCGCTAGTTTTTGAGCTTCAGCAGATCGTGTAGCCCCTCCCATTACTAAACCGCATGTTTGAGCGGGGAATTCCTCCATTAATTCACGCAAAACTCCAAAAATCTGCATAGCAAGTTCTCTTGTTGGCGTAATAATTACTGCTCCAGTACCATTTCTTGGTAGCATTCTACATGGCAAAAGGCAAAATTGGATACAAGTTATTTTTTGTTCATGCCACTATAAAATGATTTTCTACCAACAGTGCAGAACGTAGACATTACCTCAGTTTTTCGCATACTAGTTCCACAGTAGGGATTAAAAACGCCAACGTTTTTCCCGATCCAGTTTTTGCGGCTCCCACTAAATCTCTGCCTTCAAGTAAATACGGAATGGTTTTAGCCTGTATTTCCGTCATCTGAGCAAATCCCATTTTATCAATTCCTTTCATGGTTGGGTCTGACAATTTCAATGATTTAAAAGAGTTATCTGAAACGGTTACAGCAGCTCCAGTGGACGTTCCCGGCACTATCAAATTTGAAATACATTAATCAAATTGTACAATATTATATTTTTACACATATTATGAGCTGAAATTTTATTGTTAGTTTTTTACAGTTGATTTGCTCTCGAATATCCTCTTCATTCAACTGTTTATCCACTTCGGTATCTGATGAAGATTCGGGTTGCTCGTCTTTCGTGATGTTTTCAGACGCTTTTCGGTCTTCATACTCCTTTTTCTTCTTTTCCTTCATCTTCTTCGTCCACCGTTTAAATTTCTTTTCATCCATTTTCTGCTTGCTTAACATTTTGATGTTATATTTATAATATTACCACCGTTCAAAAGTAAACTTTATTTTATACAACGGTGGGTAGGATGGTAGTCGTTGTTGTTCAAAAAAAGTATCAGCTGTGTACTTTTAACGATTTAATATAACACTGACAATTAAAATTTAATCACAACACAAGTAAGATATTTAATGACAATACACTGTTCTAGTTCAACCAAACAGCTAAATTCTGCTGTACAACTAAGTTTATAAATAAATATTTTCAGAAAATAAACTTTTCACAGCACAGCCACATGTAGTACTAGTTAAAGCACTAGAACACATTGTACCCATGCTTCTCACAATGCTTGCAATCACAAAACTTAATGCATTTTTTGTTTTGCTGCATCCTTTCCTTCCAAGAATGGGGCAATGTGCACAAAATCTCAAATATGGTCATTTTGGTGTATACCTTTTGAGAAAATAGTAACGCTGCACTTCCTACACAAAAGAATTCATGGATGTAAAAATGTGTTTGATTAATTTTGTGTTTGATAATTGAACTGGGCTTCCGTGCTTTAAATTGCTTACTATTAAAGATTTTAATAAACTCGTTTTTCGATGGGGTTTGGATGAAATACGGTTATTTTTTAAATAACTGCCAGCTATATGAAATTTTATAACATAATTATAAATGGTAAAATAAAGCACAAGCTCTTTGAAAGTTTGTGAGTTTATTGCGTATTGCGCTTACGCACTGCAGTCGTTGAAAGTACGCACAACAATGAGAAGAGTAGCTGTATTTACAAAATAAATGTAAAATTGATAAGGATGTAACGAATAATGCGAATGCATTTAAGGGTTTGACGTTATTTTAGAAAATTGATCACATTCCAACAATCAAAATAGATGCTCAATGTTTAAAAATGAATATACATGTTTTGTAAATGAAAGGAAATGAGATAGGCGCTACTAATTATAGAATACGATTAACATACATCATACATACACTATTTCCTTTCATGTAAGGTATGCATATAAAGAAAAATATAAGGCATTTTAGGTCATTTGTTCCGGGATAAACATTTCAGTTGTAAGTTGAAGTTGTTGTAGGATAAAATTTAGGAAATATGATGGTCCTTTCGAACGAAATGCAAAACACTTATCGTTAAAGAATGTTTAAAGTTTAACTCGTGTACTCTTACATCGTAGGTAAGTTTAATATGAATGACTAAAAATGGTGATAGTGATCATGTAAAATTAAAAATTGTAACAAAAATATTTCAGGTACTTCATACTTGCACAACAAACATTAGAATTAATATAAATGTGTACACTAATACATTATACTACACGCTATATATCTTTAGAGGAGGGTGAGTGAAGTACAATGTTCATTTCTTCTGTTTTAAACATTTAAATGAACTCATGAAACTTTGTAGTGTTGAAAAAGGATATTTTGTTGGACGATTTTCGTGTGCGTGGTTCATGTAAACTTTTAATCCGCACAAATCCAGTTTAGTTGGTGACAGATCCTTATGTGAATGTACGTATTACCTATATGCTTCAATACTTTTAAGTATACAAAATCCCTGAATGAATACCGAATATTATGTTAAATAGGAACGGTCCCAGAGTCCCAATCACAGTGTCTTTGTCACTGCAATATACTTAACTTTTTCAACTTCCAACCATTTTCATTTTATTCTCACAGCAAGCAACTGTTTTATCACGTACGTAAAAAGTAGTATATGTGCTTTAGAATTTTTCTAAAAATAATGCCGTGCCTATAAACGGAGTTGTTAACACGGTGTTTGTTTCAAAATTTCATGCAATAGAGCTGCTAATCAAATGATAGTTTTTTATCTTTAAAGTTCACAGTGACTAAATATTTGGTTTTGTGTCACGTGTTATATTCGTTGAATACATCTTGTATCATCCGAGGGAAAATATTTTTTTAAATGGAGGAAGTTCAGGTTGACAAAAAGGTACGACACAGACACAGTGTAAAATATAATTAATTAAAAAAGAGTAACTTATAAGAATTGGCTATATGGATTGGTTATATTAATAACTTTTTTGTACTTATAGGAGGAAATTTGCGTGCATGTCGTGTTGCCCCAAACCGACAATGATTTAATCCCAGAGCCAGAAAACGATCCATTCCTCATTCCTCCATTTCGTCAAACATTCTTTAGATATTGTATCTACGGACAGTCAGAAGTTGTCAAGAGTTCTTCCTTCGTCTACGCGTCTCATCATTCTGCAGACGCTTGGTTGGACATCAAAAAACTGTCTGTCGCATTAGTTGGAAATGCGGAAGTGCCCAACCTAATTTTGTTTGCCCCAACAGTAAAAGAAGTTTACTTTAATGGTCAAATCTCGTATCCTAACACAGCTTTTAAAATGTTACCCCAGTTGTCCTCCCTTGAGACTGTAATTTTTAATATTGGATTTGGAGGGCATACAAACGAGTTCCATGAAACCAGTCAAGAATTCCAAAACGCTACACCGGTGGTTCCAAGTGTGACTTCTCTAGAAATTAAACTTAATCACCAGTTATACCGCACTTGTTCTGAGGAGACCAAGAACATGTTCAACAACATTTTCAAATCTATTATCAAGCATTCAAATGACAGCTTTCCCAATCTGCGCAACGTAGTCATTGACCTACCAAGCACACCTCTGTTTACCCACAGCGTAGCCCTTCTTATTCACAACAACTTGTATTTACGAGAATTTTTTAAAATGGTCAAAGTTGACGAGAAGGTAATTTATTATTTGATTTTTTTTAAAAACTCCAAGCTCAAAAGGCTAACACATCACTAAAAGTTACATAAAATCGACTTTTCCTTATTATCTTTAGCTTCAAACCCGGAAAAAACTGGACCAACGCCCTACTCCGCTTCCATTCGATTCATGTGCTTACTTCCCGACTAGTTCACAGTATAACCTTCTAAGAATGATTGACTTTGAAATGAAAATCAATGGCTTCTCCTATGAATAATTATGTAGTAATAGATTATAATAATTTTTATTTGATTTTTGTCTTTTATGCATTAAAAAATGTAACAAAAAAAACTCCTGTAATGGTGCAAAGTCCAAACTATAAATTGTAATTACGTAGGTTTAGGTTGTAGGTGTTTTGTTTAAGAAAATTCATTGTTAAAAGGTTTGGCAACGATTCATATGATAGTTAGTTAGTTAGTTAAAGCAAGTAAAACTGCATGTCGTGTGAAATAATAGTGTGAATCACACATGCACATGATAGTGGTAATAAATGAAGCTACATCACCAATTCTTTGTTCATTTTGATTTCTCTCATGAATGCTATTTTCATTTTGTAAACATACTTTCGGCTACAAGCATGCGTGTACACAAAATACAATTTCACTTTCACATCATTTCTCCCTAAACAAACCCGCGAACATCGTATCGTCACTTTTGCATGTATACATACAAACCACATACAAACATGATACTTTTCTGTAAACATCTGTACGTACTTTTCCTTTCCTTTCCACCAGTGAGAAAACTTGTTCAGTTGATTAAAATTGATTAAATAAAAAATATTGTAGTTTGAGTATTATTATCAAGTTAATTAATTAATAAACGGTAGTTGAGTAGATTGTGTTTGGTTTAGTATTATGTATGTTGAAGTTGTGACCAGCTGACTTGATCAAAAAACGCAGTAAAGTTTTAACCATGAAGGGGAGTCGTTCGGTCCTAAAATTAGCAATAGTCAGGAATGGTCAGTCTCCACGATTCCTGGTTGGTGCTCAAACTGGTAGGCGAGTGTTTTTTGGGTCACAATCTGTAGAAGGGCAGCGTACTGGTGGTGTTAGTACTGAAGGCGGCGCTCCTGGGTCATTCGCACAATCCATTGATTCTGCTGGGGCATTGTTCAATAACAAGGCCAAAGTAACGGACTCGGAAGATGGTCAAAGGGCTACCATAAGCAAAGCTATGTTTGCTTATCTCAAACGTGCAAAAGAGCATCGTAAGTGTTTTGTTTTGTTTTTTCACAAAAATATTATTGATAAATGTAAAAATAAAAGTCCTATCATTGTTTCAATAATTTTTATTTTACTACACAGAGGAATTTATGGACAAACAGGAAAGGGAATTTGTATTTGGAAGACGGCATTTGGCTAATATGATGGGGAAGGATCCTGAAAGCTTTACACAGAAAGACATTGATGTAAGGAAAACAAAATTATGTTCATAGTTGAAAACTGGAATTTTGAGTTCACAGAGTAGTTTTAAATTAAGCTCAAGTAATTTGCTTTCAGGAAGCCATCAGATACTTATTTCCGTGCGGTTTATTTGAGCCAAGGGCTCGTCCTATGATGAAGCCACCAGCTGATATTTATCCTAGGCAAAAATCGGCTCAGTTTGACATGAGCGGTAGACCACACCATCCATTCTTTTTCACAGCAAAACCAAACTTTTATTATCTACTTCATGTAAGTACTAAAAGCTAATTTTATCTTGTCAAGAAAATTAAATAAACCCAGTATATTTATTTTTATAGGAAATGGCTGGAAAACTGAATTCTTTGAATAAATTAGCAACAATGAGATCTGAACCGAGCCCAGACGACAAGTAATTTAACTTAACTTAAGTATGTAACAATCAATTAGCAAAAAATGTAGTTATACTTACTATTATGAAACGTTTGGGGTGTATCTAGTGATCTCGCTGGAAGTCAGTGGCTTAGTAAAGAAGACTTGGAGAAACGATTACTGGAGAAAATAAACGAACCCATGTATAACGAATGGGTGTACTTTAGTGACCTCGCTGGAAGTCAGTGGCTTAGTAGAGAAGACTTGGAGAAACGATTACTGGAGAAAATAAACGAACCCATGTATAACGAATGGGTGTACTGCTTTGATAGACTGGCCGCACATCCTAAAAGGGACAAGGAACTTGATTTTATCAAATCCTACAGAAAACCATTAGCTGAGCAAACAAAAAAGAGCTCCCTTCCTCCAGTCACATTAGAACCAGATGGACGAAAAAGTGTTCATATACCAGGTAAGGAATGCAAGTTAAAACTGGAAATTTTGCTATTTGAGCGTCAAGAGAGCCATCGTAATAATTTTAATGTTCATTTGTTTTGCAGTTTGTACGAAAAAATCTGCCAGAGCAGATGTTTTAGTCACAGTTCCGGGAACTGGTCTGTTCAACATTAATGGTAAAGGTTTAGATTACTTTAAAAGAATACATATCCAGAGAAGCAGTCATAGCTCCACTCCAGCTTGTAGGATGGCTGGGACAAGTTGACGTTGAGGCTAATTGTCAAGGAGGAGTGCTTTCTTGCGACCACTTGCTGCTGTGCGAAGAACCCGGGGAGACTTCAAGGGCAATTTGTGTGCGCTATGGAATAGCAACTGCATTAGCAGCTTTGGGTGCTGACATGGAAAAACTAAGACTTGCTGGATACCTTACGTTCGACTGCAGGGTTAGGGAAAGAAATAAGTGCGCTCATGATGGAGCTCGAGCTAAATGGACGTGGAAAAAACGATAAAGAAGAATTAACTTTTACATTTTCTAGTTATGTACCGATTACTATTAATAAATGTAGTTTCAATTAAAATTTAAAACCGTTAATGTTCATTTCTTTGAAAGTAAATAAACCCATTATAAACAATAATGACTATAAGCATCTTATTGTGCACTGTGCCAAATTTTAAATATTAGACCCAGAAGTACTTCCTCCAGATAGGTCAACGCATACTAAAAAATATCACCAACCGCATTATTAAATACTTCTATCATGTTCATTACTAATCATCGTACTATGCTACTACAGTGCTGGCGCTCCTTTGCGTTTATTACTTACTTAGGTAATCACTGTATTAATTTGAGCCAACTTCGGAAGTACGCACAAGAAATAACGAAGAATGTACGCTTGTATGAAAGTTAATGTTCTGCTAATTGCTTTCTATGTTCTGCATTTGACGATTTTGAAGGATTCCAAACGAATGAGAAGGTCGAGCTTTCTTCATTCCACATCTCCTCATCATTTATCATAGTTTTACTCCAAGTTTTATGACAAGAAAGGCTATTTTCCCTCTCGTATTAGTTGTATGTAGATCAACTAAGATTACTTCAGTGATGGATGATTTACTACCTCCACTTCAGAAAATGTCAATTTGAATTTATAGTGAGTAACATTATTTTTAGCAAAATGATGGGTTTTTGAAGATTTGTCAGGTGGATAAGGTAATTTGCCTTTGGTCTTGGTGGGGTGAAGTGAAACTTTCATAAAAAAAAAGATTCCTGTAAATAATAATTTCTGACAAGTTGTTTTATATGAATTTTTCTTTGAATACGTAAGAACTGTGAATAAAAACAAAGGTTCTTCCCTTTTGACGTGATCTGGGATCCAGAGTGTTTATCTGTAAATCATATCAACAGCACTGGGATTTTTTATGAATGCACTTCTGCGTTGCCGTTAGAATACGTTGCGTATTCTAACGGAATTTGCAGACTGTTTGTTTTATTCCAGTTATACCCTTTAAATTTGTTGTATTTTATCATAGAATATGAAGACATTGCCATAATGTTAATGTAATATGTAATCTATATCATGCAACGTAGACAATACATGCATAAATATTGCGCATCAGTAGCAAAACAAAAAGGTGAGAGATGGTCACTGGATGATTCGTGGAATTTATTAAAGCTCATTGATTACTCATGCGCCTAGAGGCATGTTATATTTTGATAAATCTAAATGTATAAAGTTATCTTTCTACTTTTTATAGTGTTTTGAACGGTGGCTTCAATGTATGTATATCGTACAGACGTACAATGTATCGTTTCTGCACAAAAACAAATCATAAACCAAGTAAATAAAAGTATGTATGTAAATATGTATGTTGTATGTTGTACTACGAAAAAGACTTGGCATGATGTAATGTGACTACAATGATGTTGTGTGCATGACTTCTTTTTTGTTGAGGGTTCAGTACTCAATTCTTGCTACATAATTTATCTCCATCGACAGAATTATACTGGCTAGATATGTATAAAAAAATTATCATAATATTAATTGTACCCATTATATCATCACCTCTTTTCTTTTATAGCAATGTTTTGGATTCAAGTAGAACAACAGAATGAATCCAAGATCCGAATCTTCAACAACAATAGCTTGAAATATGTAGGTATCCTATTTTGTTACATACGTATAATATAATAGGACGAGAATGATTTTTAAGAGACTCGGAATGCTTTATCATGGAGTATACATGCCTACAATGTTGTTTTGATGTAAATTTGCTATTTTTCTTTAAACTTGTTCAAGACTACTTACCATCATTGGTCCATGGTTCTATCCATTATATTTTACTACCAGTTTTCTCATATTACCATGTAGAATGTGAATGCATGATTGCTTGATCTCCAAATAAAACCATTTTAAATTCAAGATTCTTTTCAATTATTTACAATTAGATGAATAATTCAACATTTTATAATTATTATAGGCTATAGGTATATTAGTCTTGGTCATATACATTTTTGTACGCTGTTGGTACTACTAAAAACCTAGACCTACCCGAATATAACATGAGTAACCTCATTCATCTCCCTGCTGCTCAAAACAACAATGCAAATTTGCATCTAGGTATGCCAGCAATTGCTTTTTACGATCCACAATGATAAATGTCAAGCTTCTGGTAAGCTAGTTGTTTTTTACTCTTTACCACGTAAACATCATGGAAAATTTCCTAAGGATTCAGATCTACATCCTTGCATTTACCACTGTTGCCGTTATACATGGTACCGTTTCTCAGAGGCACTCATCTAACAGAAGTCCAGGTAATACACGGAAGTATAAATCCGTAGTATAATACTGTTATACATAGTCCAATTGTTAAAGATTATACCTATAGGCACCTACATATGTGTTTTCGTTTTTTTTAAACTCATTAATTTTTAGCGTATCCTCAGCCATATAGTCAACTTTCCACAGCAAAGTTTAGAATGTGGAGTTCAGGACAAAGATGAGCTTCCGGACTTTCATGCAGCGGCACCATGGGGTATAGTGAGACTTTCATAAGAATTATGTAATTTACTATAATAAACGGTCTAAAAATTAATTTGTTTTCATATTCTTGTTCTTTTATCCTGTAAACTAAACATTTAAAAATAGCTGCCGCACTCTTTTTTGTCGAGGGAGACTTATTTCAAAAGCAGTTAAACTCGCAATACCTGAGTACAGCGATATTTATTTCAAAAAGATTGGCAGTTACGAGTAAGACACATTTTTTATTTTGTCCTCATCATCAACATCAGTTTGTACTATTATTGATATGTATATGTGTTTACATAAATACATCAAAAGGTGGCTCCAAGATTTTGACTCAGCAACAAACCGGTCTTCAAACCAAGTTGACACTTTATTACGGCCACCGAGCGTCAGGAAAGCAAACTCTTATACGTGTAAGTATATAGTAGACATTATTTTTTCCGTCTCATTCTGTATAATATTGTAATTCCCAAAGTTATTTAAAGTGAGGAAATGTATCATACGGGATTCATTTCTGCAACAACTGTTGCCAATCTAGATTAGGAAAGTTGAACCATTGAACCCGCAACTGCGCCAGCCATTGCCACTTAAAGTGGAAACTTCGCCACCCGCAGCTCGTATCCTTCAAACCCAGCAAGGACGACAGGACAATGGGAAATCTGCAGGGGGAAATGTTGCAGACCTGTATTTGCTTCATTTGGAATCTGAAATTGATATAACTCCGTTTAGTAGACACTTATGCATCAACAAGAATGTTTTCCAGCATAGAGAACAGTACTTTGGAGATGCTAGACAGACAAATAAAAATAAAGTTTACCTCAGTGGCTACGCTGCCAAGAATGAGACCAACGGTCAACAAGTAGTATCCTTCAGTACAGATCATGAATGGCGGGTCCAGTCCTGGGATAATGATCTAAGTAGTATCCTTCAGTACAGACCATGAATGGCGGGTCCAGTCCTGGGATAATGATCACATCAATGTGCTAATGCGAGAACACCGTTTGTATAAAACAGCTAAACTTAGCAAATTCTATATAATTTCAAAAAATAATTTAATTTTAGTAAGAGTTTCTGTATGTATTGTACACTTTTCAGAGGTCAGTTATGGCTTCCTCCCGAGACATTTTAATGCCGGGTCAGCATTAACAGTAAAAATGAACGATCAGTTTTTCTTGGTTGGAATACTTATTCGATCATCAGAGTCACACACCATGTTTCGATCATTGGAAAAGTTTGTGGAAACGATTCAAATGATAGGTAAAATTTAATTGAAAGAGAAACATTGTAACAAAAAAAGAAATGCTATATTGATCTTGCCCCTCTTTGACCAAAAATAGAGAGGGAATATGAACCAAAAGCACCTGCTGTTGTTCATATTCCGACTGAACGCCCGTCGCCTCCTGCCTATAACATCAGAAACACTGAGAATGACAGATACAGTGGAACCCCAGTCAAAGAATCCCAGTTCAAACGCCGAAGAGCAGTTTAGCTACTTACAGGAATCTGAATCAGAAGAGAAAGTACATAGTAAACCCACTCATGCTTCGTATGTAAAGCACGGAAACATCAATAATAATTATGGAAGTGTTGGCTCTTCTATTATTAACCGGGGAACCACATCTAGACCTGATTATAATCCAAGTAAACCTTCTCTCATGACTGCAAGACCAGAGTATACTCATCCCCAAATTCATCTTCCGAATCCTCTTCCAATTCGAACAGTTCAAAGTGGCAATGGAAGGTACTTGTATTAATACTGTTTAACCACTAATTCAGACATGGTGGACAAAATTGCAACAAGCTTTCCTTTCTTACTAGACCGTCGGAACATAATACTATGTACCAAAGTCAGATGTATCCTGAAAGAGAAAAAGAGTCGCAAGTAATTTACTCCATGTATACCACTACTTCCACTACTACACAAAGGTCTTCTCACTTTTCCCCAAATGTGCGACACCCTGAAACACAAAACCCCGACAGGTTGCAACAACAACAACAACAATATTACCAACCGCAGCAGCAACACCATGCGAAATGCTCACAACCCTTTCTTGAGGTGATTTATGATATAGATATCATATTAGGCACATGAAATTTGCATGATTTAAATTGTCACCAAATAATGTAAATATGTGTATTTTTTCATAAAGGGAGTGGAAATCGAATGCCTGAGCCGTCCAAGAGGTGTTTCCACCTCAGATTGTATCAACAATGCCCCAACCAATACCTCAATACGACTGAGCTGTAAACCGCATTATGTTCCTTTAAACGGAGATAAAATAATTGAAAAAACATGCGACAGTAGTGGGAACTGGCTACCGAGAAAAACATTTGATTGTAAAATCGGTAAAATAATTAAAGCGTTATTTTTTTTAATTTATTTACAAAAAAAAACTATCATAAAATATTCAACTTTTTAATCTTTTAGGTTATATAGAACTATAACTTTGTTTTCAAAATTTATATAGGATGTGGTCATGTGGGACATTCAGTGCCCTACGTCGTCGGTGGATCAAAAACAGCACCCGAAAAATGGCCTTGGCATGCAGCCATATTCAAAAGGATAAACCAGACCTCCTACACATACATCTGTGGTGCTACTCTTATCAGCAGAAGCATCCTTGTCACTGCTGCTCATTGCGTACAAGAAGTTGGTGGCACAATAAATAAAGAATTGTACAAGGTGGTAGTGGGGGCAATCAGTAGTGATTTAGCTTCCAATCAGAAGGACCCACTGACGCAAGAATTTGACGTGAGCCACATTAAATTCCTCCAAAATATTATCACTTTTGGACAACATATACAATTGCATTATGTCATGTAATGTGATATGATTCTATATTTACAGATTAAAATAATCAAAGTAAATGAACATTATGATCCACGAACTTTTGAAGCGGATATTGCTGTTGTACAAATTATGAAAATAGTTCATTTAACTGATTACGTACTTCCAGTATGTTTCCCATTTCCGACTGATGAAAACAAACTC
This sequence comes from Zhuqinia jingwanae, assembly GCA_027744095.1. Taxonomy (NCBI): domain Eukaryota; kingdom Metazoa; phylum Arthropoda; class Collembola; order Entomobryomorpha; family Paronellidae; genus Zhuqinia; species Zhuqinia jingwanae. The sequence goes on along the minus strand of JAHZNC010002339.1, from coordinate 9,285 downwards.
ATTTCCAGTTATCAGCTCAGCGAAGGGAACAACGGCATAGTTGTTGTACGTTGAATTTTTACCAATTCAATTTAATAAATATGTTTTTATAGTTATTATGATGATCACTTAAATATTAGCCTTGTCACTTCAGAAAAATATTTCATAAAGTTAGGATTGGTAAAAAATATTTAAAGTGGTTTAATTATAATTATTTAAAGGGGTTTGGAACCACTAGTGAAAATTGGACCATATCGAAAAACCTTCGAATGGCAACGCTTCCTATAGTGTCGGTCAAGAACTGTACGAGCGTGCTAGAGGTGCAACCGACCAGTTCCCAATATTGCGCAGGATATACAAACGGTAACACGCAGCAGAAATCTAAATAATGACCCCCTCTGACACTTAATGTCAGCTAATAACATCATTTTAGAGGAAATTTTAAAACTCAACATGCACGTTTTTTGCTGATCTTAGGCACCTCCGTGTGCGAAGGGGACAGCGGCGGGGCACACGTTTTTAGAGATCAATTTGCAAGATATTTCATTCAGGTAAGAACATCATCGACACGGTTTGCCGTAGGTGACTGATATAAATAGATTTTTTTTCTGATATTCTAAAGTGTCACGGTATTTATATTGACAGGGAGTCATAAGCCACGGAAATAGAAAGGAAGTAATTACGGGCAATTCTCGGTGCGACCTATGAAAAATACACAGTCTTTACAAAAGTTGAGACCTTTGCAGAATGGGTGAAAGCAGCTGTGTACGATCTAGAGATTGATTATAATCGGCGGAGACGGAAATAAAGTGAGTGCAGAGCAGTGCTGGCTGCTGCACTGAAGTGAGGCGACAGTTTTTTGCGACATTAAATTTATCTTGCAATAAAATATACGTGTTTTCCACAAATTCTGGGATAATTTAATGCTTCAATTGCAATGAAACTTTTGATTTCCACAAAATTCGCATATTCTCATTTCTCTTTTTCCTTCCGATTCCAATTGATCGAAATCTTTCTTGCCAAGAATCAAGAACCAGTCATAAATTCTTTGCATTTGCAGTCACAAATGGTATCAAGGTGTTGATTTTATCTGTTCGATTTCTTCTGTCATAAATTAATCTTATGCTTAGGTATTTCCATAAAACAAGTGTAATCTCAAGAACAAGGTTTGTATACGTTGTAATAGTGGAATAAATATTTTTTAGCATGCGTATATACATTTAGAAAATATGGTAGATATACTTTATACTGTGAAATATGTCTTTGAATGAAATGTATGGGCTTTTGTAATCACATTTTCAACTATGCATGTAAATGGTAACATTTCAAAGAAATCCAGTGTCAATATCTATCCGCATCTTTTCTTGTGATGAAATATTTATACTACATTTTATCCCTTCGCTACAAAAAAAAATGCGTGTGTTGAATAGGATTTTAAACAGGAAAAGGACAAGTAAAGTATTCTTTATCATATTTTTGCACGATGACAAGAACTCAGGGATCAATGGATTTGCAAGCATTTTCTCACTAAAAGTAACAGAAACTCATACACCTCACGCCTTGAATTGTCACGCTGATGAGAGAAACTGAGAATTAGTTGCGAGCTCACAGCCAAGTCCAATAGTCATAAAATGTGAGCAATTACCCCGTAGTTGATGTAGAGCCAAATGCTGCCAGGATGCTCTACGAACATTTCTTTCGTTGGGGTTTTCAAAAATATCTTTATTCTACTAGTGTACATGAACGCCGAAACAAAACTGACACCGAGCAAGTTTGATGATACTATATAGCAAAAAATGTAAAGATTTCTGTTCGTGATTTCCCATTTTGTTTTTATGTTGTGCACATCCTTTCTCCGCCCAAGAGCTTTACAACCCTCTCTTTTCTTTCAAATAATTGTCAACAAACCGGAATACCTTTTTATTGTTAAAAGAATGTGCTAAAATCCGTACGCAGTTAATACATTTATGGTTTCCCTTTTGTTGAAACCCAGCTCCCTCCCTACTGACGTGTGTCTCGTTGTGGTGATGTGGTTAAAACTGAACATAAGTAGGATATTAATTTGTTACTTCCATTGTTTCCTTTCGCTTTTAGTATAAGTTAAAAGTGTACAGGACAGGGAGTATCGTAAAAAAGGGTAATTGACGACGCCCAGTCCGTATTCATACAAAAAGCTAGCTAACCCCCAAGCATTATGCTATTCGATGTTTGTTGATATCCACAGTTTAATCTTTTGACGTTATCATTAAAACTGCTTTTTGCACGTAATATCGCTCTAATATTCAAATCGTGCATTCGCATTTTCGCATACTTTATTAGCACATAAGATGTCTTCAAAATGCAGTAAAAGGAAAACTACAAATCATGATCTGGGATTGTATGATTCCATGAGCCATGAAAACATGTCATGTATTAATTTCTCGTAATAAATTGAAACTTTAGTATACGGTACATATACATATATTGTTGGTGTTGTATACCTATTTACATTGGTGCTGGGGGATGTGAATGCGTATTAAGTATATCTAATTCATTTTTATCATTACAACTCAACTTCCTTTTAAGAAAACAACAGCCTCCTACTCTACCGATCCGTTTCCTGTCCTACAAGATTGTTCACTCTCAAGACAATTTTCAAATCCAATTCAAAAACCTACCACACGTGTAAATCAAGTGAGGCATCTTTTCCTACTCTTGACTATTGCAAAAAAAAAGACGTTTGCACAAATCAGGCCTGGTTTATGTACTTTTTACCCTCCCCACAAAACAACTTTACAAGTTGTATTCACCTTGAATAACATGTTGGCACTCTCACCCCAACGCGCAACCGCATTCCGTGACTATAGATATATATGTACGTTATATACTGTTGATCCAGCTAAAACTATGAAATATATTCATGAAAGACAAAGAAAATTTTCACACGCGAATCAGATGAGCATACTGTCAAAAGTTGTATAATAACAGTAGTTCATATAATACATGAACCGGCTGAATTACCATTGGTTATCTGCGTAATCAAGTGCAAACCTTTTTAGAAGACTATATGTGATTGTACAATTAAATAATAAAACAGTAAGTAAGCGCTCTACTGAAATAAAGATAAATCCTCTGATGTTATCAACATAACGTCATCATGAATTATATACCTGGTTTGCTTTTAGCATATAATTCTCACAGAATTTACACGCTTTACTTTACTAAAAAAAAATTACAATTACACGTTTATTTTCCATGTCAGAGTATAATTTTTTTTTAACTTGTACAATTGATACATCCAGCATATTATTATGTACCTAAATTATTTATTACAACGCAACGTTTCTTCTCGTATCAATTAGCACAACACATTGGTTATAAAAACACACCTTGGTTGTAACAAGAATGAATGAGAGTTCAGATTTTGGTAAGCATATGTTTATTTTGCAATTTTCAAATTCAAAACCAAATTATCTATAAATACAATTCTTTCCACAATGATGTAGCATGCATGGTAAAAAATTCAACACGTCTTCATTTTATCTTCCATTCAATGATTCGGTCATCAAATCGTAGGCTGTACCGTTACCGACATATTCCAAACCAGATAATCTATCAACTTTGGTATAAAATGTTGTAAGAAATAGTGTTTTAGAACATGTGAATAAAACAGAGAGCTGCATGAAACAATATTTAAATAATATTGAAGTTACTTTAAAAATATTTACATTCGAATCACAAAGCTATATATAGCAGTATAGTTGTATACTCTTAGAATAGCGGTCCATTACTTTGAGACCCATCCTCATAATATGCTACATTGAACACGATACATTACATGTAAAATGAAAATCATGGATAAATGTTGAGCCTCAAAAAAAATGTTGCACCAGTTTGCTTTAAATAAAAACAAAATCATCGCGGATTTGTAAGTTTCTGAATCTCACATCTTCCATGGCTCAACCACACAGCACATACAGGTCGAAAACATTAGTCCTTGTTTTCCAATACACACAATAATATTATCCATAATATCCAATTCGCTGAGACATGAATGATAGGCGAGTAGAAAGCTAAAAACATAAGAATGCTTTTGGCATAATTCTGTCGCCGACTTTTCCCTCATCCCCCTTGTTTATCCACAGTTTCCACATCACTATGTATACATACATCACGCCACATGGCCCTGGACTTTGGATAAACTTTCCCCGTTTGCCTGATACGCCATGAACCTAAAAGCAACAACTTTCTACAATAACGGTATTTGGATAAAACTGTATGCACAAAACCTCGAAAGAAACCAATTTGTATGTAATGCGTACAATATCTACATATATACACACACCAAACTTTTCTGTTTTGAACGGGTCTCCTTTTATGGGTAGGAAGTCTATTTCATTTTGCTTCCGTATACGGGATAACTTGAGTTCCTTAGTTGAGAGTCAACTTTTATAAGTTGTCCATTTTATACAATGCTACTCCATTTCCACATTTCTTTCCATTTGTCATCTTTTATGTCGAATATTCTTCTTCTTTCTATACACATTACGTCAAATATTTACATAAACCAAGTTGTTTGTATAAAGTATGTATATGAAATATTATATAGACACAAAAATGGTTTATATACTACTGTTGTTCGTATGTGCAAATGATGCTCAGCGAATTCTGTGCTGTTCTCTTTACTACGTAATATGAAGTGTTCTATGGTGGACGATGAGCATATCAATCGTTTTCTCATCCACATTTTACTCTTGGGATAGTCATATTATAAATTCCAGCAGCAGCAGTAGTAGTAGTAGTAGCTGATGTGTTAGAGCAGAGGCAGTGCGGTGGCAGCGCAGTGGTGGTGAATGTCTTTCTCTCCATGGACCATACTAACGTGAAAACTTAAGTAGGTATTATCTTGTGTGTGCACACTCACAACTCACACAGGGAGGATTTTATATTTTTTGGTGAAAATGGGAACACTAAATATACATAAGAGAAAGAAAAGGACAAAAAACGGAGACAGAGGAAGAAAAACAAACTTTCACTGTCCGGAGTCCGGATTGGATTCAGAATCCTTTTTTTGCTATTTTTTCTCTACTGTTTTTGGTTGGTCGCGTCCGCAATATCACAGACATGCATGAATGCTGCTGTTAGTCCTTTGAAAAACTTTTATATCACCAAATAATATATAAATCTATAAATGTATATATACGTATGTATTTAAAAAAAAAAACTTTTCCAAAGATGTACTTCTTTGAGATGTTTGGATGAGAAACGTTGCTCATTGTTGCAGTGAGTACATTTTTGTTGTAGATTTTACTGTATACAAAAGAGCATACACTAAAATGAAAAGCATGCATAATTTTATACTTATACAAAAGTACCTACTTTTTTCAGCTAGGTTTTATTTGTAGGTTACTAACATACAAATTTTGGAATTTAGTTGTCTCAAAGACTTTCATTGGAGTAAGAATAATTGGACAGATTGTGAAACGGAGTCAGTAATGATAAGCATACTTGCCTATTGGAAGTCAATGTACCAAGAAACCAATACAAGTTTTGTATTTAGATCTGTTGCCCTCAACGTTCCTTTAAGGCATAGCAAAAAGAACATCAATTTCCTGACAAATATACAGGATATACTCAAAGATGACTTTTATGCTCGCACGTTTAACAGATTCATGATTAAAAACAAAAAAAATTGAGTGTAGTATATATATTGGGAAATATATTACCTTCACAAATTAAAACAAACATCATTACCTTACGGTAGAAAATAAAACTAGAGAATTGTGTGCTATTCAAATTTTTGTCATGTTCTTACAATTTTCAGGAAATATATGTTAAATACATGCATATTTAAAGTCATAAATGTAAATAAATTGAAAATTATTCCCAAAAGATAACTTGTACCCTGGAATCTACATGTGACATGCCAGGTGCTGCGAATTCTGACATGTTATAGTTTATCAGAAAAGCTGACATGGACTGGGCAGAAATTTTGAGCTTTTTATCCCAATGAAATCATAGTTACAAAGTTTAAAATTACATTATATGCATTTTATTACAACTTTTCTCCATTCCCCACCACCACCTCCATAATCTCATGAAAACATAAGAGTTGCATAAAACACCCTAGACTCCTGACCGCGTGTGAATGCTAAATGCTAAACATTGTCAAATGAAAACGGTGGTTTGGCTTGTAAATAAAACAAACCTTTGTACGTGTACTTTGTACTAATCAAATAAAAACTTGGTGATTTTTTTCGGACACTCATTCATACTTTAGCTAATGTTTTAAAAGCTTTGCTGATATTTCCAGTTGGCAGATATACAAATCCTGTATCAAATATAGGTATAGTTTATGCTTTCCTTGCTCCCCAACAAAATACCAAATGAAAACGGACATTGGATGCAGAAAAGTCAGAATTCAATTTGCACGGTACATTTGCTGACAGTTTTTAGGATAGCGTGGGCCGAGCAGATATACATAGGACAGGCTTATTCACACATACACACACATAGCTACAGAGTGGTCATATGAAAACCATTCTGTCCTGGCAAAGCTTTACTTCTTTAGCACACCATAATACCTTCACGGACAACTCTTCACTATCTTTAGTTTTGAGTAATGTGATCAGCAGAAGCTGGGACCACAGAGACAGGCCACCAGGTCATGCACTGAATGTTAATAGAGATGATTATATAAAGCAAACGAAATGTGGCAGCGGCAAACCTACTGTCCTGGCTGGAGTTAAATACATATTTTTATATACAATTTACACTACACACTGACAATTTTGCACTATACCCTTTGTCCAGTATTACACTGTCCATTTTTGTTATGGTAAATGCTTCAACAGCAGCAACACATCACTTTTCGTTTTCCTTTTCAGCTTGCTGTGCACAAGATTCCTGGTTGTTGCCTGTTTTCCTTCCACTAACCTTTCTCTGACAGAAATAACAGTTACCCCAGTTTTTTAAATAATACTCGTAGATTTAAATTGAAAGGATGTTCTGGATTTTTTACCCCTTTCACCACCATCACAATTCAAATACATCAGAGACAGATTCTAGAATTCGGAAACAAACATTAGTTAGTAATATTCCGTCTAGTATATAATAATAGACATTTACTCACAAATTCATCTATAAGCATGGAATTTGGCTTTGAGTTTGTCTCTTGTTTGGAAATTATTATTATTAATATTAATCATTCTTACGAATTGAAAAAAAATCATGATTACTGTGTCATCTCAAAATGGTAAACTTTCTGATAATAAAATAATCGATCCCCCTCTAACGAGACCTATGCTATATAACCAGCGGTTTAATACTTTAATCGTTGTAGTAATTTATAAAAATGAGTTCTTTTCTTTTATGCTCTCCAACAAGACTAATGTGTATAGATAGAAGTTATAGGTTAGTTTAGGCTCAATTTTAGTTTAAATCAAATCAACTATTTAAATAAACCTGAAGTATTCAAATGCAATAATTGCCTAATAATAATTATTATCATTATTCGTAACGAAAACCGAGTAATTTTGACCAAAAATTAACGAACGGAGTGTCTGGGTGGGGTGCAACAGAATAAGCACCAAACAATGCATGAGTAATACGCAAATGCGAACTCTGGTTAGACCAGTCAATTCAGGGATGCTCGTGTTTATTTGCTAAATCTATTTACTTTTCAGTACTTTCACTTTTGATAACATTTGATGCAGCACTTTTAGAATCGTGCCTGAAATGGTGTGTTCCTTGATATTTGTACCGTTTCTGCATACCTGTCGATAAGCCAGAATAATGTAGCGTTTACTACACTACACCCCCTTACGGATTTTTTTTCTTTTCTTCTTATTTTTAAGGCTTGTATTCTCTTAATATCACATTTCCTAAATTGCGGGTTGGACTCTTTATACATATTGTTCTGAAAGTGAAAGTGTGTACAATGCTCTCCGTAGTACCTTGTGTAATGGCGGTTTTGTATTGCTTCTGTGCTTTTTGATCGTAAAATTGACCGTTGATTTTTATTTGATTTTTGGTCCCACTCGCCCCTCAATAAAAATACAATGTGTGGAGTCCACACTGTGGACACATGCAACACGACGAAAGATAAAAAGTAAAAGCTTACATGTACAAGCTAGCTATATATTATATGTTGTATGTATACCATTATGAATCGTGATTAGACTAATAACAAGGTTCCGAAAGAGTCCACTGATGGTTCAACTGTTGTTCTCCTTTTGAAATTCTAGTAGATTACTGTCATTGCACAAGGGATTAGAGAATTGTACCAGAAATGTGGATACACAAAAAAGATTTCATCGCACGAAAAATAATATAACTGAATGGATCTTATTCTCAATATAACTTTTACAAATGGGGTTTGTGACCAAGTCAAGTACTGATTTAATGAGGGAAACATTTCATAATATGAAAACGTCAATTTTTCTTACGCTGCCACTACGAAATTATATGACAAGGATAGACGATGTCATTATATTCTATTGAGACCATAAAACACTTCAAGTCTTGAACTTTTAGTGACCTTTCGTGGAAAGAAGTGAACACCAAATTGAAGCAAGAGAGACCAAACCGGAAATTGAAAATCTACAGTATAAACTCGAACGGGTTGAGTCGGAGTAGGGGAACGCGTTAGTTTGCTTGTCAACAAAATATTATCGCATTTAGTGTATGAACTTTTCTTGTCCAGTAATAATAGCCCCTTTTGCTCAACTCTCATCTCAATAAAGTGGTCCTATAGATGTTTGTGTGGAATAAGCTTATACATACACAAGTAAATACAACTCATTTTGAGATTTCTTTCATTGAATTACATTTCCCTTTCTTTACAGCACAATACAACGTAATTCAGCATCCTTCTTCCCCTATAATAATGCTTTCTCTGTGTGTAAAGTAGTGCCCAAACGTAAAAAGTAGCGATGAATTAGTTAGTAAACATATGGGAAACTTTCTCCGGGTTGGATATGTACATACTGTTGAATGCTTTTAAATACTGAAAGACTATATATGGCTATTTTTTCCGTTCATTTCATTTCATGAAAGATATAACCGGAAATTGAATGGTTAAAAATTATGGTGGAAGCAGATAGGACCACAATTTTACACATGCAACATAACATCAAACAATAATACAATATAACGTTTAATGTAACATTTACAATTCAATGAGATTTTATGTACTGAATTTCATGAGGTTTCATACCTCAACTCTAGGTGTATCCCATTTGGTATATATGTAAAAATGTAAACAGAATTCCGTTATGTGTAATGTATTCACACATGTATTCACCTAGAAGAAAACTCGGTTTCGGC
>JAHZNC010002338.1:0-17115 GCA_027744095.1 Zhuqinia jingwanae | reverse complement strand
TGCTGCTGCTTCTATATTGTTTTACAAGAAAGCAAATTTGAAGATCTCTCTAGTCCATTTTATATAGTTTGTTTGAGGTTTACATTTTACTTATGTCGTACATGCATACATCACATCATGCAACAAATAGTAAAAATGAACCAAGCATGGCAAAAACCACACATGATCTTTACCACCCACCCACACCATCACTACCACCACTACTAACATCCTCAAATCAGTCCTCATCATACCTTTGAAGAGTTGGGCTTTGAGTGAAATGAGACAAAAAATATATAAGGCCACTACTTTAGCAAAGTATGTATCATCCTGGTACTGAATTCCGGTATGTGTGTGTGTGTGTGTGTCTTATAATGTGTGTTACACAAGCACACTAGAAAAATACCCGTATTAAGCCTGTCACTTTTGTTAATAACCAAGATATATACATGATATAATAATAATAATACTATGTATGTGTATGTATGTACAGGAGACCACGACCTAAAAATTTGTAGGCAGGCATGTCAAATTCTATATTCTGTAGCATATATAATAACAAATATCCCTACCCACTTACTTTTATATAAAATATATAGAATAGAGGGAAACGGTCGACCCGCACAACACAGTCGTAATGGTATAAAAGGGAAGAGAGAGAGAGACAGAGTAAGACTCAAGTAAGTAGTAATAGTAGCAAGTTCATGAAGCATAAAAGAAGCATCCAATTTTCAAAAGTAGTCTCGTCAAGAGTCATCCTTACCCACTAAACTTTCCCTTGTAGCATGCCCACTACTACTATGCAGTACTACCACTGCTCCTAGAGAGATAGATGTCTACCCCGCAAAATAAAAAGTAGACGAGCCACGAGACGAGAGTGAAAGACCTGCTTTTTTTCAAGAGGCTTTTTACAGACTTTATATTTACAACCGTAACAAAAAAAACGGAGAGGGAATTAAGACTTTTGGTGGGGCAGGATCAAAACAGGGCAAAGTATAGTGTGGTTCTTGTTTGTCCATTCAAGGGGAAAATATATATTATGGGAAAAGAGTAGTACGTCGACTACGACCACCGGTTCTACCATACAAAGTATTTTTTTGTTTATTTATATTTTTTCTTCTTGTGGTTTTTTCTTCAGTCTGCAGCAATTTTAAAGAAAAAATCCGAAAAAAATAAACTAAACAAGACAAATATTATGAAATGAATTTCGGCCTTGTTTGTTTGTTATTTTTTATACTTTTTTCAAATTATCATATTACACAACAACAACATCATACAAACCACATGAAAAGAGGAAGAAGAATAAACAAGCTTGGTTGGAGACTTTTGAACTACTGATTATATTGCAAGGATACGCGCCTAGTACTTTGTATGGTAAATAACAAAAGTCAGTTTAAAGTGATTCCTGGAAAAAGTCAAAAGAGCATCTTTGAAATAAGTAGACAGTTCTGTATGTATAGACAGACAGCATGAGAATATATATATATCTGGAAGAAAGCAAATAGAAAAATAAGTTATCCCAATAACTCCTCCCTCTCTATGTTCCTTTTTTTACTTCTATTTACTTTGCTGCAATGCAATTGCATTTTCATTAATGAAGCTCAACTCAAACTCAACAACTCTTGTGAAGCTTACAAAAAAAGGAAAGAAAAATAAATGTTTGTGGCCAAAGCTGAAGATTTTATTTTTCTACTACTATTTCTCTCTCGACAAGCCATAATAAAAATGTGCAATCAAATTTCTCGTCTCATTTCACCAACACCACTCACTACTACCACCACTGGGGCCACACTAAAAAAGAGTGAGAGAGCAGAAGAAGAAGAAGAAGAAGAAAGCATATTTACGTACTCCTCACCACTCAAATGCAAACTTGTAGGCAGCAGCAGCAAGATAAAATAAACTTTTTTTTACAATATGTACGTAACATAGTAGAAGTAGTAGTAATATCATCATCATCATATTATCATATCATCATATCACACACAGAAAAAACTCTCTGTCCACATACATACGTACAATAAGTAGCATATAAATATATACTCGTGTGGTGCTAGTAGTAAACATTATTGAGTAACCAAGTCTTTTCTTGAGAAGTGAACCAAATTAGCTCGGTAGCAGTAAAAGTGCCCCAAGTTAGTTTTTTTTCTCTCTGTGTGCCATTATTTGTTGTTGGCAGTTGGCACAAGGCAAAAAGGAAAGAAGAAGAGAAGCAGTAGCAGTAGCAACGCAGGCAGTGTGTGATGATAACGATAACCATGTGCTTTAAGTTGCATTAAGTTTAGGTCTCAAGTATATGCCTACGCATGTTTACATATTTGTGTAAATTATATAGTGACGTTATATATATATTTTATGCAAATACATATTATGTGAGTCTCCTTTGCCGGCTTGGTGCTAAAATAATATTTGAATATGTTAGCATCTTGTATTTTTTTGGAACGCTTGCGAGAAAAAAATGTTTGTATGTGTATTCCTATGTACCCTTGTGTGAGAGGGGATGCTATTCCAGTTACTCATATTATGTTGCTTGTTGTGTGTGTGTGTGTGTGTGTGTGTGTGTGGAGGAGATGATGTTTTGAACATTGTATTACTTCCATTTATATGCCGCCATATACTTTTACCATCTTCACATCATCATCATCACCAGCTTGTCATGTAACGAAATTGTAGAGAGGAAGGAAAGCTTTTCGTTTTAAAGTTATTTGCTTATGCTGCTGTTGCAGCTTTTATACTGCAAAGGGTAATAATCACCGTTATGTGTTTGTCTTTATATGGTATATGCTTTGTGTGTATTGTATATTCATGCTGTACAACACCACTGTGTCTAGTCGCCATTATCATAAGTAGAAAATGCTTATTATTATGCATACACCCGCAACATCATATATTTATAGAGTAGGCATCATAACCGTTCCTTCTCACTCTGGAAAATTGTATGTCATCCTTTTAAGGGCCTTGTTGATGACACTTCATCCCTGTCTCATATAAGTTTAATGAAGTGGCAATGTGGTGCACTTATTTTGATTTATGGACCGGTCGTTGCCGTCATAATGGTAGTAATAATGCTTTGTAAAAAAGAGGAAAAGGGAAAGAATTCATAAAAGTGTGTCATTCATCTTATTTTTTTTGTAGAAATAATGAGATAATGAGAGCGAGTTATATTTTTTGCTACAAAATAGTTTTTAAATTTAAAAGTCATGTCATAAACATAAATAAGGGTAACCTTGAGTTGTTGAGACATGAACAACCCTGCATGAGGTGTTTCGAAAGATTGGACTTGCCATTTGTTGTATAGCCAGAATAATTTTGTCGCCATCAAAGAAAGATGGCGTAAATGAAGGGCATATTTTTTTCAAAGTAAGTAAAATGAATGTGAATGTTTCCTTTTCATTCATGCAGAGCTGAAAACATCACATTACGATTTATGAAGTTGCTACATTTCAATGCCACAAATTTTAAACCGGTCAGCCAAAACCATTCATTTGTCGCTAGATAATCTATGTTGCAAAACAAGCGTTGGTGCACTAGTAATATTATGATGCTGCACTTAAGAAATATTTCAAAAATTGCAAGTATTTTTTTAAATTGTTACAACACACACATAACACCACATGCATAAACATAAAAACCCTTGTTGGGATTTTTTTAAAGCACATTGTGCATAATATATATTAGTAATTATTTAGAGCAATAAAAGTATACATCCTTCATGCACACAACAACTTATATTGCATGTGCTACTCACGTTTAACTACATAATATCAAAGTATTACTTGGTGTTATAATGCTCATGTATTTAAAGACATGTCGTTTGTAAAGAGGGATGTAGTGTAAATGAACTATGATAATTATAGAACTGCATTCACTCACTCAAGTTGTAGTAGTAAGTCTTTTCTTGTCCTCTTTTTTTTTAAAAAGAAGCTTTCCTTTTTTTTATATCCCTTCAACTCATTTCTTTTAAAATCCGTGTACATGTTCCACAACTTAGAGTGGAAACAACAAGAGAGGATTTGTGGATGCAATTATTTTTTCACGGATACTTACAACAGTGAAACATACAATTAATGTCTCATCTATGTGTGTATACCCAGTACTATACACACGCTTTTATTACTGCTCGTAATCTTTGGATTTTTTTTTATCATGCAGAAAAGTAGTAGCATTTTATATACTTTATTTAATTCTTTTTATTATACTGCACACGCATGACATATAACTACCAACTTTCGCCGTAGCATTAAAGCCTTTTCTTTCTTCCCTTTGCAAAAAAAAGTTGTTCACAATAAAATGTGTAGAGCATCAAAGGTATAATATAAAAAAAAGACATCTATAACACACTTTCTTGTCACTGTGCTCCATAACTATATAATATATGCTACTACACACATTCCCTAGTACTAAAATGTAGCTAACTACTATTGCTGATTCTGTTGCTGCTGCTATTAAGGAATTTGAAAATCCAATTTAATCCGCATATATGCGTCTTCCTCACATCCTTATACCTTTTCTCGTTCTCTCTCTTTACTATTGTGTGACTGAGCTGTATTCTTTCTCCAACACATTTTCCTTTCTTTTCTTCATACTCACCTACTTTTTTCTCTCCTTCTTTCTAGCCTGATTCCTTTTCATTTTTTACTAATAGTCATTTTCCACCCTTTCTTTATTTTTTGCCATTTCTTTTTTTTTTTTCTGAAATCTTTTCATTCATATCATCTCTTTTCTCATACATTTTCCACTAACCACCATCATCATGTTCATGGATGAAAAAAATATACATATAATTTTTTGTACCCAAAATGCTTCCTGAATCTATAACAGTGCTTGTAAGTAGGTACACATATTAGGCATTGTGCACATGAATGTGTCTGTGTGTATGGCTCCAGTGTGCTTTTTGCACACAAAAATGCTCATCTTTCCATTTTTATCTCTCACTCGTTGGCTGAAGAGAACACAAAAAATACAATACCAATTTCACAAAGGATTACTCCATTCCATACACATACATACACATACATACATTTCCGTGGATGTGGAAAATATTAAAGGAAGAAGAATAGAAACACATCCAGGAAAAGGGAATAAAGCTTTTCCTAATAAGTCTTGTTATAAGTAATGTAACAAAAGTCGCATCACCTTATTTTCTTGGCGAGAGTGTAAAAAAGTACGTCTCCTTTTATACACAATATTATATATAAAAATAATAATATCTCGCTCGCGTTCTATTTCTTGAGTTGACTTCACGTGAAATGTCATGCCATTCATACTTTTGGAGTATTTCCTTTTTGTGGGAAAAATATCCTCGCCCCTAATATTATTATTACTATTATTTTTTTATATACACCAGAAAAGTGAAACTTCAGAATAAGCTTTTCCATTTTGTCACAATTTTCGTTTAACTCTAACAGCTTTTTATTTACTTTGACGTTGTCGCTGTCGGCCTTGCTACTTTTTTTGCCGTATATGAATCTTGAATCCGGCTGCTTTTGTCACACAGGAAGCCAGGAAAAAAGCAGCAGCAGCAGAGATATTTTTTGCCCATTATTACTGCATCATCTCATATAATAATTCTCATCCCAAGAAGGAGCAGACAAACAAAAAAAAAATCCGGATATTCCGGACAAACAAGTCGGGCTGCCATATGTATTATTGTTGTTGCAATGGTTGATGATCATAGGGTGTGAAGATGCTACAATAATGAGATAACCTGAAATCCATATGAAAAGCTGAATAGGTAGATATGAAAAGATGATTTTTGATACCTTTTTTTCCTTTACTCTGATTTTTTTCTTCTTCTTTTCTCAGACCAATGACTCAACCAAACAATGTGAGTTTTTTTGTATCAAAACTGGATGTTCTTAGAACGTTGGTTATAGTTTGGAAGAAGGGGAAGTACACTTACATTGGCAGAGATGCATTTTACTCACTCCCACGCTGGTACTATTATTATTACTATTGGATTTTTGTTACATTCGTAACATATAATGTAGGTAATTGTACTTATTCTATACCATATTATTGTGTTATTTTCTCTCTTATTCTCATTGCTTTCATACACGTACATAAATACATAGCGAACCTAATGATCTTTGTTGTGTGTCGTTTCCCCGATTTTTGTGATATTGTCAACAACAAGACTCTCTCCGGGTTTTTGCTTCTTTGCTTTCTATTTTTATACGTTCTCCCTTTATAACTCTTCCAGACAATCTCTGAAATTGCCGCTCGAATTACCTAAATTCCACACACTCAATATATATAGAGAGAAATAAGATACAAGTAGTATACAACATACAAAAAGAAAGGATGTGATAAGAAAATAGAAAAACATGAAATAAGTATAAAAACCATTTGAAAGAAACAACGAGGTACATAATATGTGGCTCGCTGTGTGTGTGTGAGAGAGAGAGAGCACAAAGTATTTACTTGTGTATAAACAGGAAACATGTTATCGCTATCAACATCAACATCATCTTCTCTTTTTCTCTTGACTTGGTCGTCATTTAAACCTAAGACTTTTTTCTTTCTTTCTCTCTTTCTGTCTGTGACCAAACCTATACATATATAAGCTCCATACTGTTTCCTTGTGTTTCTCTCTCTCTATCTCTCCGGGCACATTAACTGTTAAAAGGTACTACTACTATACTACATACTACTATCAGAGAGCAGCAGTGCGCCTAGCTGAATGTGATGGTGAGTGAGGCCCATTAATAGTAAGACACTGCACACAAACACACACACACACACTGACTCTTATAAAGATACATATAAATGCAATTTTTAGGAGAAAACAGCAGCTCAAGTAAAAGTCAGTCAGTAAGTCAGAAATGGCTTCTCTCTTTTCTCGGCCCAAGAGAAATAAAGAACGTGTGCTTATGTTGTATTCCATAGGAGGAGGATGAGAGAATTACGTAACCTACATAAATACATATATTTACTAACTAATGATTATAATGTAAGTAGGTTTGTAGTGTGTCTGTACTATTTGCTTTTTAGTAGAGTTTTCACATTAGAGCATGAACACAGATACATTATACATACATTATTGCTTACAGCATATAATGCATTTTACCACCACCGTCGTCACTCTCTGCACTATACTAGTTCCACCACCATATGCTCTTCTGTTTCTCTTACCGCAACAGAATACAAAATGCCACATTTTGGAGGAAAGGAGTATAGGTATACAATCAAGTAAATGTACATTTTCTCTAAATATATACCTATATGAATCTATATATTCGCCATACAACTCCAACTGACATAATAACATTACAGTTCTTTTTTATACACAGCATGTGTGATTTTTTTAGCAGAGAGAGAGAGAGAGAAAGAAATAAAGGGTGGGATATCGGAGAGTGTAAGTATGCAGCACGGGGCATTATGGATGTTACCTTTCGCGTCCGCTGTTTATTTCGTTTTCCACTTTTCCTTTCTCCTTGCATTCTAACACAGAAAAAAGAGAGAGGGAGATAGAGAGATATTGTACATATGTAAGGATGAAGGTAACAAAAAAAGTAATAGAAAGCTTCTCTGAAACAATCATCATGCACCTCTCTGGTCTCCCTCGCTTCCTACGCGAGGAACGTAAGCACTATAGTATGCTGCTGCTGAAGAAAGTTACGCGGCACGGCTACCACATATATTAAATAATGTAGGTTAAAAGTTTCACCGTGTGTGACTCTCTCTCTCTCTTTCTATCGTACCTAAGATCTGATGGTAGGAGTGAAAGTGGAAGAGAAAGTAGTATAAAGACAGAGTGATCATAATCATTGCATTGACGATTACCGTCTTGCGTGTGAGTCCTCCTTCTGGTCTTTTGTCGTCAATTTCTCTCTCGGAAGGGAAAAAAGAGCGGCAACAAACATTAAGTAAGTAAGAGAGTGAAAGAGAGAGAGAGAGAGAACTTTTAAGAAAAGACGACAAAAGGAATGTGTTGCTCTGAATGGAAATACCGACATCAAACAGCGGAGGACACACAGAGAAAAAAGTAGGAAGCCCAGTGTAGCAGTACAAACACTTTTAGAAAATATGACGGGAAAGTATCACTTTGACTGATATCGTTTTACTTTCCAAAGAAAAAAAAAGTTGAAAGAGAGAAAGAAAAAAAGTTACAAGAAGTACGGTAGTAGAAGATAACGTAGATGTATTTACACACACATGATTTTTTTTCTCTTTTTTTATTCCAGCTTTTTTTGTATGTGTATGGGCATTCCATATGTTCAACCGTCCTTCCATTTCATTCCATACTGTCGTCCTTTTATGTGTACATTTTTTTGTGGTAGATGCTTAGAAATTTGCAATAAGGAGCGTTACAAGACGGAATGAGAGAAGAATAAATACATAATATTGTCCTCCTCAGTGGCAATTTTTACAGTTTTCCATGCACCGTTTTTTGTTGGACGTTCTTTTTTTGTGTTGAAACTGATATGTTGTTGATGATGCTGATGATGATGATGATGACGGTGGTGGTGATGGTTATGCTTTGATGGTGATATGGTTGAATTCGTAAAACGTGGAAACTTGGTGTGTGGGTGTGTGTTTGTGTGTTTCTATTTTTTATACATATGGCTGTAGTTAATTCCTTTGCTGTCGTGCATGTGCATGTGTGTGTGTGTTGGCGACGCCGGTGCGATGCGGTGTGCTAGCGTGCAAACTAGTATTGGATTGTTGTGGCGTGTGTGTATGTGTTTCTATCTATGCATTTTATTTCTCAGCTTAGTAATAATAATATGTATACATGGTTATAATGGAAGTTGGGAAAAAGTACACAAAAGAAAGTGAAAAAGAATGAATGCATGTAATATTGCAATACATTAAAAACGTATAATGTTTTGGTTAGCAGGTTTGTGTAGTAATGTGAGGATTTTCTAGCAAAACTTTTTACACACTCGCCAAATAATACACATTAGCAAAAAAACTAAACTAAAACCTGGGCTGTGCTGTGCAAGAACAAGGACGAAAAAATAAGAAAAATGTAAGCAAGTCAGAGTGAGTAAGAGAGAAAGAGAGAAGTTGTGCAGAGGGAAAAAAGCGAGGGAGGGAGAGAGTGAGTGAACAGTGAAAAGAATGAGAAGAGTAACCTAACTAATGGAACCATGAACGTTATAGTCCCAAGAGAGAAAAGAAAGGACTGTGTATGTGTGTGTGTGTTCCTTTTACTGCCGCACTACTAGCATATCACCATCATTTTACAGTCATTCCTTATTTTCTGCAATATTTGTTCTGCAAACACTACTATAAACACACATGTGTCTACACACATAGATATATTAAGCTATTTTATTCCAAGTTATTTTTTTTCTATTTGAGCTTCCATACAATGTATTATGATTGTAACTATTACACACACACACTCTCTTTCAGGCAAAGAGGACGGACGGACGGAAGAGAGAAAATGTAGGTTGATGGGTTTCACCAAAACACGACGAAAAACCAAACAGCCACCTATGCTGGTTGGTTCTCTCTAATGTAGGTTGATGGGTTTCACCAAAACACGACGAAAAACCAAACAGCCACCTATGCTGGTTGGTTTTTTCTCTCTCTCTCTCTCTCTCTCTGGTTTTGTATTTTGTGGTGTTTGGTTGACTGCATGGTCTTTTAGCAACATTCTTCTCCTCTTATTTCGTTATGTTGCTGTGCTGCATACTGTATAAATACCTAAGTTATAACTTGTGTGAAAATCCACACATACTAAGCTTTTAAGAGTAAAAACGGGCTCCAGAAAAATATGTAGGTGTTTTTTTGACTAAAGGTTTTTTGGCTCCTCTGAGTGAATGTGTGATATAATATGCTTGTTTCAAGAGAAACAGCAGGAAACGTAGTAGACGAATTGCGCTATATACATAATGGCAGCACAAAGCATAATCCTGGTAGGTACAAAAAAAAGTAGAAGAAAGTGGCACCACCAACAACTTTGTAGCATGATGATGACGGAAGGGTGCATGAAGATGACGTGTGTGTGTGACGTTTTTTTTGTATAAGACACCTTTATATGCATACATAAATATAACTCATAAACTAAAAAAATGTTATAAATTAAGCATATAATTTTACACCTACATAATGCATCTATAATAATAATAATGTATGTACCTGCTAAATTACAAAGCTTTTACCCACACACACACACGTAGGCGGTGACTAAATATGTACATACATTTCTATGCATTATAAATACTCTGACTTGTGGCATCTGTCATATTAATTATTATTATATGGATCACATATATATGTGTATATGTGTATGCATGTATAGCTTTGATACTTTGTTTTTGCTTTGCTATTTTGGGAACATTTGCATACCCACATAATATACATACATACATACATATATGCAGGCATGCACGCATGAATGCCAAAAAGAGAAAGTTTTCTCTTCTTCTGTGTGTGTCGGTCTCTACCAAAAAATTGTTGTGTGCTTTACACTAGTGGAATGTTGATGTATAAATGGTTAGGCAACCAGTGTAGTGTAGTCTATATTATATGTAATATACCTACATATATATATTTATGCATGCATGCATGGACGCTTTTCTCTCTTTTTTAACTCGGTTAAATACCACTTGCACTAGCATATGTTATGTAGCGTCATTTAATGGTATTATATATGCACGTTTCACCTTTTTTAGACTTTGGTGAATAGAGAAGAAGAAGAAGAAGTGTTGGCTAGCAAAATGCCTATACATATTTGCCGCAGACATTCATACATACACACACATACATAATATTTATACGGGGTAAAGGTGGAAGTGGTATATCGTGTACGTAATAATGAGTAATGAATGAACTTAAAATGCCGTTCCCTAATATATACCACCACTACTACCACCTTGTTCAGACACACAACACACACAACACACACACATACACCCACCCACTTCTGCTCTGTGATCTCTTCTTGGAATACTAAACAGGTAGTATATTATTTAGCTTTCCTTGATTGAAATGGAAGTTTGGCGGAGGGAAAATGTTGCACAGGTAAATATTTACAGAGAAGGGATAATGCTTATGTAAGGAGAGTACGTATGTGTGTTGTGGTAGATGTAGTAGTAGTAGCAGTTGTGATAGATACACAACAACGTGCAAGTTGAGTGTACGTGTTAACTGCGGTTTTTCAAATAAAAAGAAGTAACTAGATACATGTACATACATATGTAGATAGGTACATGTGTGTAACTTGGTCGCTCGTCGGTTTGACTTTTTTTCCCTGCTAAATAATGATTACAAATAATCTCCTAACAAAACAGTAAATGTAAATTAATGAAATTCATCTTTGCTCTCCTACTACTGCTCGCAATAAAGGCTCTTGATCTGTGTGTGTGTGTGTGTGTACAAAAACAGTGTGCAGAAAATCTCAACCTCAACCATGTCATGTAGGTATGTAAACAATACGAGGGTAATCTCTATTATATTTTACGTGTGTTACGCCAGCTACACGACTAGTTATTATGAAGAAACATGGTTCTCTTTGTGTGCTTTAATTGACCCCTAGGATTCGGATATAATGACAGGGTTAGATATATAACCTGAGCTTAATTTTCGTTCTCTCTACTTTTCTTTCCTCTCTCTCTCTCTCCCAAGTAAACAGTCTGAATATTCCATACACATGCATTTTACTGCTACGTGGTAGTAGAAGTAGTAGCTACCCAACCACAAAAAGCATGCAAAATAATGAATGCTTTCGCAAAAGCAGAAATTAGAGTAACACACAAACACGTTAAAGAGAATCAAGTATCCTGTGTAAAATACACGTATTTTGTGCAATATTTTTTTTCTACACACAATGAAAAATAATTATCTACAGTTGTGAATCATAAATTACTTGTGTTTTTTTTCCTCTCAGGTATGTATAGTATATGGCTTCTTATATTTCAAACACCCCTTCTACTATACCTACTACCTACTACCTACTACCTAGATGGCTTCTTGTACTTGTGAAACTGCAAAAAAAAGCAAGTCAAATAATTTTTGCTGCAGGCAAAAGATGCAAAAGAGAAGGAGAAGAAAAAAAACATTCCTTTATGCACTTTATTTATTATATCTGCGTATATTATATATGTTATGCGCTACTTTTTTTACAAACAAATTTTTGTATACCTACTTAATCTTTCTATTTAGTTCATTGCAGATAAAAAAGTATATATGTAACAAAGTTAAGCTCTTATTTTCACTGCACATTATTATTAAATAATCATAATATCAAGAGAGAGAGAAGGAGAGAGAAAGTACATGAGCAAAAATATTCCTCAGAGCTTTCCTCCCATTTTTTTCTCTCTTTCCAACACTTTTCCTAAGTGTACCATAATATTATTATATATTTAAAGATCCGCATAGCAGTTTAGTTTT
This sequence comes from Zhuqinia jingwanae, assembly GCA_027744095.1. Lineage (NCBI taxonomy): Eukaryota > Metazoa > Arthropoda > Collembola > Entomobryomorpha > Paronellidae > Zhuqinia > Zhuqinia jingwanae. The sequence goes on along the minus strand of JAHZNC010002338.1, from coordinate 4,794 downwards.
TATATGTGTGCAATGTGGCATTAAATCGGTCTCTTAATGCCTATCTTTATAATATACTTGTGTGCTCTGCTTACTTTTTTTAGTTCCCCAAAGAATTTTAGGATTTTTTTTTCATCGTGTTATTACTGAAAACAAAGTTTTTTAAGTTAGCTTGACTTTCACTTCCTACTTTTCATTTTTCCTCACTTTTTGTATCTATGTATATGCATATATATAAGTGTGTCTTGTGTGGTATGCCATTGGTATAGGGGCTTAAAAATAATTCAGATATAAATAAAACATGAAAACAAAACGTCACACTTTACTTGTTTAGTAATTCAGGAGCACAGAAGAGAAAAATAAAGAGTACAAAAAGCAGGAAGAAGGAGGGTACAACTAATGCAAACTATACAGAAAAAATAACTTGTGTTGTTTATGTATAGTTTTTTTTAAATGTAACACTGCATATTGTACTGCATATATATGCCTATGTACGTAACTACTTGAATACATTGTAGTGCAAAAGTTGAGAGTTTGCAAAAACCTATACAATAACCGTCAACAATATTTTTGTACCTGAAACAAGCCCCACTCATAAATATCCCGTGACAGTTGATCCAAAATAGTAACACTTTCATTTTTATAACTGGATTAAATGTACTTTAGACTTGTTTTTTTTAGTAGATATGACTTATGTGACATTTTATAAAAACAGATAACACTTTCATGTTTGTAGTTGTCGCTGTGTTTTTGTTGGACTACTTGTGTTATTTTTTTCTCTTGTGTGGAGAAATAAAATGAAGGTCCGAAAAGATGCGTTATAGGTACGTATACAAACCTTCTTTGGATACTTAAAAAAATATCGCAACATATTTTTTTTGCATGAATAAAGCTATGTATATTATATCATAATATAAAATGTTATGGGAGTAGTAAATAAGTATGCAAATAAGACAATGTGTGCGAGAGTGGAAGATGAATGACCGCTCAAGACCAAGCTCAAACGTCAGTTTAAGTCGCACGCTTATTTCTATTTGGCTACATATAAATATCTTGTGTATAAAAAAAGAGAGTTAATAATCATACACACTTACTTTTTTTGTGCCATTTTTGTGAATTTATTTCTAGTTTTAGATTGTAAATAAGTTTGCTTGTAATAATGCAAGTTGGTGAGTTTATCCTGTTTTCCCATATCGTCATATTATCGTCAAACTAAACTTTTCATTGGTATGTATGTAGGTATTACTGTTGTTAGTCACGGCATGCCTGTATATAGAGTAGCTACACACACACACACACACACAGTTTCAGCAATAAAAATAGCTTTGCAATACAGTCCTCCGTAATACGGAGCATTGAAAAAAACAGAGCTTACCTTCTCTCTGCTATGTAGAGTGAAATTCGCTTGGGGGATTAGTGTAAAAGTAATGGAATTTTCACTGAGGTGATTCCAATTTTTATTATGTATTCAATGTAATTGTAATTGCTATTTGCTATTATTATTCCTCTCTACTCAAACTTGTGCTATACACAACTTGTAGATATGGATGTGTGTAGTAAACTAGTAAAAAACAGGTTCCCGTATAAAATATTTTTTTGCAAGGGAACAATATATATATTGTGTATGTAGTATTTCGTGAAATTGTGAATACACAAGTTTTCATGAGATTTTTTATAATTATTATGGTTGTTATTATTATTATTATTTTGTATGAAAGTGTGCCACTTGTAAAACAACGTAAGCCTGTCAGCAGCATAGCACACAGAGACAGGATCAATTTCTGAGCTTGGGTGACAAATGGGCTTTTGGCGTTTTTTTAAACCACCAACTCATTAAGTCAAGTTCATTTTTTGTACATGTCGATTGGAAGGATTAAAAGTATGCATAACGTATGTATAAGCTGTGAACACATGACGTGTGTATTATTTTTATTACCTGCTGCCGCCATAATGAGCGGAGTAGGTAGCTATGTATATTATATATGTACACAAGTAGGTATTGTTTCCCACGTGGAAGTTTTTTAAGTATCGTTAGTATTTGTATGTATTAAAAGTGACGGTAGCTTACTAGTAAACTAGCATCGCCAGCACTGACGGTGCGTGGCGTAATCAATCTGTCAGAATATGACGCTCATTACATCTCTTCGATTTGTGACAGTAATAGTATTTACAACCTCCGGGAAGTTTTTAATATGCAAAACATTAAACATATTAGCTTAATAAGGGCAGCGCAAAAAACCAGAGTTGTGGATAAAAAAAAGTAGGATTAAAATGGAAAATTCATCTTTTATAATAAGTAACGCAGCTGCTTCAAAACAATATTCATACCTATACATAATAATAATAATAATAATGTGGACATATTTTGCAAGGAAAGCTGAAAGTGGTACACATATCACCTGAACCTTTACCTGGGCATTTATTTAAGTACCGCGCGCAGCAAACTGTCGGAAGTTGTGAATACTGCAGTGTTATTAGCTGTATGAGAAGGAGGACTAAGAAGAAAGGGAGCAATAATTTTATTGTTTTAAAAACAACCCATCACTCATGTACTGTCAGAAACTCCATAGGAGACTTTTTTATAGTGGCAGCTTTTATTGCTCTAAAAAAAGTAGATGCAGTAGTAGTAGTAGTATTAGTAGTGAAACACAGCACATAATTATTATTGTTATTATTGTTTTCTTGTTATTATTACAAAGTAGGCTTTAATTAGCCCACATGCTCTCCATTTTATATTGTCTCACAAATTTTGTGCACTCAAATTTTCATGGCCTGCATAATAATTTACGATGATGGAAGAGGGAAATGAAATGTCTCGTGTTATTATTATTATTTTGTGTGTGATTATATCCCACTCATCATCTTCATTTTTACCTTTTTACCCAAAATATGTATTTTGGGTAAAAAAGGTAAAGAGGTAGTGTACCTCTCTAAAATTAACCAATAAAATTACTGAAATAAATTATGGAAGCGCTTTAAGTATGAGCTTTAAAATGGTTAAGGAAGGTACAGGTACTTGATGATTGATAACCTACATTCTTCGACAGCTCCTTGAGATACAACTATTATTAATTTAATGTGTGGCTTGTTTAATGTCACTTTTGTTAAGGCATTCCTGACAAAAGCATTTGATAAAATTATTGTCTTAGAAAATTAAGCCCTATACTGCTCAGGTGCTGAAAATGGTAGCTGACTGAATGATGTCATCAATTATCTTTTTAAAGTACAAAAAATTAACCATCATTTTAGGAATCGCCAGTACATGCACGCATTATATATAATTGCTCAAGAAATGAACGAGGATAGTAGAATGAACCATAATACTCAATTTTGCAGTCATCATTATCATCACTAACCATCAAAAAGTAGGTATTACATTTTCATCATCTGCTTGCATTTTTTTTCAATCATCAATTTTTTTTTTTTTTTCGGACGGGGACAACGACGACTACTGATGTGACAGTATTTTAATGGCTACTCCAATGCGTCGTTCAAAATTAACGATTCTTAGGATTACTACTATCGATATCGATATAGATAGCTGCAATAAAGTTGGCTAAAGCGTGATAGAAAAAGTTTTTGAAGGAAAACACGCAAATAAACACGTAATTTTTTTAAAATTTGCCTGACATTTGTATAATTACGACGAACTGCACGCAAAAGTTTGCATACTGAGATAAGGAAATAACTGTGTATGTAAATTTATGTACATATTTGCTCAAGTTTTATTGGAACTTTGTGTTTCTCAACCTTCATTAGCCATAAAAATGCGAAATTGCGTGAAATTTGGTAATATCTCCAAATTACCTGATTTGATCAAATTGCCTACGCATATAGGTAACCATCAGCCTATATATTATACCAATAAAGTACACAATCTAAAGTTTTAAAAAAGTACATAAAAGAAAACTCATGCAGATTGATAAATTAGATTGCTAGAGAGAGAGAGAGAGAGCACTGTGCATATAAAACTCATTCTTATCTTTTCATCCTCTCAAATAATGATTGATTTTCTTTTGTTTGCAAAAAAAAAGAAATGTTTTTTTCTTCTTTTTCTCATTATATCGAAATTGCGTGAAATTTGGTAATATCTCCAAATTACCTGATTTGATCAAATTGCCTACGCATATGGGTAACCATCAGCCTATATATTATACCAACAAAGTACACAATCTATTTTTAAAAAGTACATAAAAGAAAACTCATGCAGATTGATAAATTAGATTGCTAGAGAGAGAGAGAGAGAGAGAGAGCCCTGTGCATATAAAACTCATTCTTATCTTTTCATCCTCTCAAATAATGATTGATTTTCTTTTGTTTGCAAAAAAGAAGAAGAATTTTTTTTCTTCTTTTTCTCATTATACTAGATTATTCCCCGACTAGTTCCCTTCTTATATGTCACGGCCGTCCTTGTCATTCCCTCTTGTGTGTATTGTCTAGACAGGTTAATTTTCCTTACCTTCCTTTCTCGTCGTTTGCTGTTACGCACAAACACAAAACAACAATAAAAGTCGTATGTGATGCGCACTCTACTACTAGACTGCGTGGCGCAGTAACGCTCATCACCACTGCTTACTGCTGCTGGTATAATGATGATTGCACACACATTTGAGCTTGACTTGACAGTGCTGTGGTGATAATGATATCATGATGATGGTTTGTTCCTCCTTTCCCTTGTAATTTGAGGAAATACATACCACGTGTGTACACACATGCATGTTCCATTTTTCTTTTCCTTTTCTGTTATGGCTTTTTTTTAAATAAATAATTAGGCAAAAAAAAGAACTACCTATTATGTGCGCTTGTTTATTTTTA
>JAHZNC010002337.1:0-29987 GCA_027744095.1 Zhuqinia jingwanae | reverse complement strand
AAGTGCGCATTATTTGCTCATCTAGACGTTCATTTTTATCCGTACTCATTGACATAATAAATCATCATAAATACAAAGTGCAAACAAAAAATGCATTTCTGGGCTATGGAAAACTAAAGATGGCCTCGCTGACATAATGACATACGTAGGTAAAACTTTTTGGCATTGTGGCTAAACTGCCAAATTCAACGAACAACCATTGCTGATGGTAGAGATACATGTAATGAACTACGTTTTATTCAAATGCATTATAAATAGTCGTTTAAATCTTGTTGTGTAAATGATAAGCATCGTAATTTAATAATAACAACCAGGATTTTGTAGGTTGATCGGGAAGGCCAGGAAATAAGTTTTTCATGTCATGCAAGACAGAAAAAAGGTTACCTGTATATGCATGCATATTGTACATTTATCGTGTGCACATACTTGTGTTTGTGTAATGGAATGAATACCATCACTTTTTATGTTGATCTGATATACCTACTATGCGGTCTGTGTGTGTGTGTTGTTGGGAATTCCCAACCAAAAAAGAGATGAGATGTAGCTCGTTCACAGTCAAATAATCATATTATCATACATACCAGCCCATAATCTGCCTCCGCTATATATTGTGGCCATGCTATCATTTTACATTCCAGTCTAAATTATTAAAGAATTTAAAACATAAAACATGATCGATTTATAAAACATATATAACTCCAGCCAGATATTACATATTATTTGAACCATCAACATCACATCGTGTCAATTTTAAGTATCTCCAATCGGACATTGTATTTTGATCACGCGCACAAAAATATTTACATATTCATATCATTATGGTCTTTGGTCTTCATATTCCTCATTAATTATTATCACACCGCCAATACTGATATCAGACAAGCTCTTAAGACGCAACCATAATTAATTATTAATATTTTCAGTGGGCAGTCATCCCATTCGTATCCTTTAGTGCTGTGTTTTAAACAAAATTCCCCATAAAAAACGATTCTCATGCCGTCAGTCGGAACAAAAATGTATGATAAAGGGGCTGGCGGCCTACCGATATGCTAACTGTCTATTATAATTGACTACCTAGGATAATTTACAGCTCCATATTTTTTTTAGTCAGTCAGCTCTACATTTTATTATATTACCATACAGCCTCATTTCTTTTGCTGTTTTAGTGAGAGAAAAAATATATACAATTTTATGATATCATACATTAGAAGAGTACGACCCACACACACACATATCATGCACACAAGCACAAAAACGAGATAAGATTTGCTGATAATAATGCACACATGAGTTTGAAAGAGGTAATTCACTTTTCTCTGTCTGTCTGCACTCTGTACCATCGGGAATACCTAGTATAGGTACATGGTACGATATATGTACTTACCAAAGTTGCAAAAGAGTCCGGCAGGTTTACAAAATAAATGACGCTGTACCTTGTTGGGGAACTCCCAACCTTGATTTTTTACAAGCGCTTGTTCCTGAACTTACTTGTGGTGATGATACCATAATATACAATGATGATGATGATGATGATGATACTCATTTTATTTTATTCTGATGATGATACCTACATACATTGGTACTGCGTGACCACATTCAACAACATAAAAAACTTTGTTTTATGAATTAGTCGCAACGCTGAAAAGAATGGTCACAGCAAAAGTATATACACACATCATCATCACGACTTGAATCATAGTTTTTAGACTTTTCAACTTTATCGAAAAAATGAGACGATAATAATTATTATTTAAAATCAAAATCATGACTCCATGTTATTTCTCAAACGGGCATTATACTGTTGTATATAGGTAATAGGCAGCTCATTAATCACACATCATTCAGAAAACCAAAAACATTTCAGTGAAATTTTTTTCCCAGCCATCAATTCAATATATATAGGTAATAATAAAGCTCTATATAGGCATGCATAGCTACATACATATATAGACAAACGGGTTTAATGTTTGCAAGCACTGCTGACAAAATTTAAAATTGTGGCATATAAAATTGCAAGTTTATTGAAAAGGAAGACAGTAATGTTTTGGGAATATCCGTACACGTAGACTTTTCAACAACCCAGACAAAAAAAAGATCAGTCCAATTTTCCTTTCAACACACTTTTCATAAACCAAGTAAAAAACGAGAAGTAAAACAAACAACAAAATTATTTATCGCACGCAAAAGTAAAGTATGATACAAAGACGAAAAAATAAGAAACTATATCAAGGGGGTGCATGAATCTTGTTTAGTTTTTTTGTTTACTAGAAAGGTATCAACATAATAATATCTCATGCATCTCATTATTTAGCAAATAAAAATATTCCATGTTTAGTTAAATATATGAATATTATTGTTATTATGTAGCTCCTCTTGTCTGGCCATCTCTAAAACGATTGTTTCTTCCAGCAGCACTCAATTTCAGCGTCTACTGTGCAGGCACGCGTTTTTGTTGCTAAAATAAACATGGAACACAAAAAAGATAAAGTGGAAAAGGTAAAAATGGATTTACATACTTTGTAATACAAGCTTTATCACTGCACAAATACACATGAATTATAAAACAAAGAGTATTTAGTGTGCAAGATATTTCGTGTGTGTGCGTGTGTGTGTGTGTTTTGCAATTGCAATGAGCTTTTCATTCAAGTTGAATCAACATCAACGCATCCTCCTTCTCAAAAGGAATCAAACAAGTTTTAGTCCATGTGATAACACAACTACACAGTGTATTTCTACAAGTTGCATATATACATAATCAAGCAGGCACAACAAAATACAGGTGGTCTTAACTTGTTTATATATATATGGTTGTTGGTGTGATGTAATACAACACGTTGCACGTTCCAAAAATTTTAAGAAGCTCAACTTGTTTGATTCAACAGTTGGAGTTTTGGCAGAGAAACTTTATTCCCAGGATTCGGTGTAGTTGTACAAGTAGTATCTATAAGAGAGCGAAGGGCGGAACGTGCCATTTTCTTCATATTTTCACAATTAATCATTTTTCTTGGAAAAGAAGTTTCGTTAATGAATCGTGAATATATCGGAAAACTGTAAGAGATTTGTAAGGAAATTATGGATTGGGAGACAACCTTTCCGACTGGAGTAATGTCGTTCCAACAGAAACAACCCTACCTTGAAATATTGGTACAGCCTCAGACCAAATTTCGTTTCCGATATCGCTCAGAAATGACAGGGAAACATGGAAGTTTGCTTGGTGCTCCGCAACAGCAACAAACCCCACTGATGATGCTAATGAGAGGCTCAAGCCAACTAGCCAGTGCAACCAGTGCAATGTATTCTGCCCCTGGGTCTTCCAGCAGCCCATCATGTACAATTAGTGGTGGTAGTAGTGGTTACGGATTGAGTGATGTAAGCTGCTGTACCGGGGGTAGTTGTAATGTCAGTGGTCACGTTCATCATGTTGAAGGAAATAGTAATGTGTTAAGTTCGTCAGGTCCGGTTGCTCACGCTCAAATGCAAGGAACCCTCTCACTCTCCTCATCCAACAATGGTTCTAAACTATACCCAACTGTCAAGGTAAGCTCATTATTATTACGGCATAAAGATAAGACGTCATAGTATAAATGGGTAAGATATCTACAGGTTTCGTCATAAATCATCCAAAAATTTCTGAGTACTGCTAAACTTGTTGCTTCCTAGAATACCTACCTACCTATGTCTAGCAGCAACATTGTTTAGGTTTTGTACGCACTTGAACTGTATTCCTGGAAGCAGGATTTTGAGGAATGCGACTGGCAGGTGGTAGGATTATATATACCTACTTTAAAATTCATAATATTTTGTTGAAAATCAAATATGCACAGGGAGAAGAGAAAATGCAATTTTCCCAAAAAAAAATTCTTTGTAAATTTTTGATTTTAAATTTTTGTGTTCCGGGAATATTAGCAACGGACTATTAATTAATTGACCCGTAAACAATGCACTCTTGAATTAAATTCACAAAATTGAACCAAACTCCTCAGAAATCCTATGGGATAGCCAACAAATAAAGAGCACTGCACTCTGTATGTATATGATGTGTTGATTTGACGTGTTTCGTATTTATATGTGAAAGTTATAACCACTCGCTAAGTATGATTAACAATGGCAATTTCAGGATCTTCATGCTCGACTACATACACATACGCCTCTCTATGTTTTGGGGATTCCCCGGTCATTTTCCTATAACACACGGAAAGCAGTCAGTGACTCTTATAAAACTCTTATAATGTTTCATGCATGCATAGTTGCAAGCATAAAAGCCCCAAATAGTTGGGTAGCCTAAAACAGTGAATGATTTTTATCACGTACAAGGAACCTGCAAAAAACCTGCATGTATGTACATATACACATACATAGCTAAATTATGTGAACATGTGTAGATAGATTTAATCCTTGCATGCACATGCTTGTAAGTAAGTATAAATGACACGATATGTAATGTTTTATTGAATTAAAAGACATTCCTGCATTGTAAATACGATGACCAGTATTGGTTTCAGCCTGTTGCTCATATTTATGGACAGGTACATATATGATGCACGTTTTAAATATGAAATTTAAATCTGTGCATAATGCGAATTTCAGAAACTTGTGCCATGCATGCTGGGACTAAATGGTGAAACTTTTTTTTGACAAAATAAATTAACATAGTGTATATTATTATATGCGTTTCATATTGATTTAATAGAGCCGAATATAAGCAAATTAATCAAAGTAAGAAGTGAATGGAAGCAAGAAATAATGAATCTTCGTCCATTCTTTAGTAACTTATTGTTTGTAGAATTATATTTAAAACTTATTCCATATCATGCATGTACAATACTTTGGCACTGACCTACCTAAATACAATTTCGTACAATGTTTTACATAATGCACCTACATTATGGTTTATCCATCAGCTTAACAATCAGCAATTAAGAAATCCAATGACACACCGTGCAAAAAAGATATCAAGGGTATCAACCATTTTTACAACCTAAAGCTTTTTCATGTTGCATATTGCATGTTCAAGTATTTTTTTTATGTAAGCGCCCGATTCGAGGGAAACCGGAATTAAACATGATAACAAGATAAACAATTTATATGTAACTAAAAGTTTATGAGCACGAGTTGACCGCAGCAAAGTTCTTGTTAAACAAGATAATTATTTTTTGGTGCACGCCCGAGACATATAGGGAACGCAAAAGCTTAATGGTACCACTCGACTCATAAAGTTTGAACCGTACATATATTATTTTAATATTCGTCAATTTTGTTTAGGGCGAGGGCTGGTGTCTAGCTAGAGGCTGGTTTTTGGGGAAATTCCATAATCATCTTTGAGAAATGTAAGAGAATGTACATTCAAACATATTATTTCAAAACTGTGTTCTGTCATGCCGAAAGTTACTGGTGGTATCCCTACTACTTTGTTTTTTTCTTCACGCCAAATTGTTATGAACTTTCGTACCGACACTTTTAAACGTTTACATTCATGATTCATGCATGCAGTTTTAATGATAGGCCAAACCGGTGGTATGTCAAAGAGTAGAGAGATAACATGCGAAATATGGATTTTCCGGGAAAAACCTTAATATTTGGCAACCCTTTCTTCTCGTCTCTCTATCGTATGCACAATCATGGGTCGATTCAATTTATTGGCTTTAGTAAGCGCACAAAAAAGTTTAGCATGACTTGGGTTGCACAAAAAAAGATGATGAAAGGTGATAAAGTACTTACGCTAATCCTTGATTCAAATTAAGAATTAAATAGAATTAAACTATCATTGGCCCGTATCAATGTTCAAAAATAATTTGTCATTTTGTTTTGGGAACCCCCTGTCTAATGTGCATATGTACCTATGTACGTGAGAACTCAACCTACTTAATATTTGTGCTTCGTGTTGTAGCTCTCGATTTGATTATGTTTTTGAGCCATCAATACAAACTCAGACAGGACGTGACCTTGTGTGGCATTGGTAATTCCCCGTGATTACACTTTGTGTAAATGCCCGACTTGATCTTGCTCACTCTACAATATAATTGACGATATAACTTGGTTTCAGCACATACCTCTGCTCACAAAACTTTTTTTTTTAAAGTTTGCATGTTAGCTTTGTGCGAAATGATACCACCACCGCACCAGTCACTAAACTTTACACTGATTGATTGAATGAATCAATGAATCATATGATTAGTCAGTATTCAATTTACTGTTTTCTCTATATCTTTGAGTGCATGAGTACTCCCTTTTGTAGCATATTGAAAATGAACGAAATATTGAAAATTATCAATTGTGCACTGACAAATTGTTTTAGCAAATTGGCAGATATTTTTATTGTAGATAAATTAATAATTGTTTATTTGTTTTAACATTGCAGCTTCATAACTTTCCCAATGATGCAATCATCCGTTGCTCATTAGTATGCGATACCCCACCATACTATCCCCATCCGCACTTGCTAGAAATGGGACATGCTGCTGGCGCAGAGGAGGGAGTGACATCCAAGGAAAATTCTTATGTGGAATGCCCAGTTAATATGCAAAACGATCATACCGCAGCGTAAATGTTTTCCCCTTATTTTGTAAAGTATTAATTATTGACATAATGTTTCATAATGCCAACTTTATGCATGCCATGAGTGACATCCAAGGAAAATTCTTATGTGGAATGCCCAGTTAATATGCAAAACGATCATACTGCAGCGTAAATGTTTTCCCCTATTTTTTGTAAAGTATTAATTATTGACATAATGTTTCATAATGCCAACTTTATGCATGCCATGCTTCAATCACCTTGTTCACATCTATCTATCAGGTATTTAGAAATTTAAATAAGAACAAGCCTACGCACAACAAAACTTATGAATATGAAAGTAGGAGTTTCAAACTTTAAACTTATTGGCACGTTTGTCCTAAAATTGAAAGTTCGCCAGTTAACATGCTTATAGCTTCCTATTTAAACTATTTTGTTGTAATTCCTTTTTTACAATGCCTATAAGTAATAAGTATGTATATTATACTGCCTAAATATTACAGCTTATTCGTATCATTGTTTTGCTATATCCATGTCTAGATTTCAAGGTCTTAACATCATTTACGTTAGCAAAAAGGGAATACGTAAACAGCTAATGGCAAAAATGGCTCAGCTCAACCGTGGAGACAATCGTCGTGTGCCGGAAGAGAGAATAGATGATCTGTCTCTAGGAATCAACCTGAACGTTGTTTCTCTATACTTTGAAGCGCTTATCAGAGATCCTATGGATCCCACCAATTTTCGATTGCTATGTCCGGCTTTTGTTTCAAATCCTATTCAACATAATAGTAAGTTTTACCACAAAAGTAATATTGTTTTCTCGGTATTTGTCTTAATTGTAAGTAGAAATCCCTATTCATAATTAAAAGTGAACAAAAGCAAACACGAAACTAAATGAAATGAAATTAAAACCTTTTTAAAAAATTGAAAAACTAGTACTAATGATGGCTTGACTCAAATGGCTATTATAAGTTTGCTTAATAACTGAGAATACAACTCAATTAAGGAGGTCCAACAGAAGTTTATGATTTTTTGACACTAATAACCTTTTTGTTCTCTTGCAGAGAGTACTCAAACTGGAGAATTGCGAATTGTCAGAATTGATAAGCATGCAAGCTGCTGTACAGGAGACGAAGAGGTTTTCATTCTTGTTGAAAAAGTTGACAAACGTGAGTATCTGTAAAATGCAATCGCGACAAAATCATAATGTATTATTATGTACATGCTTCTTATCGCCTGTTTTTAACATTTCTTGCATTGAAGAGTATAAGATTAACCTTTGCACTAATTTCTTTAGTAAATTGCTTGACATGATATGCAAATGTCTAGAACGAACAAATGACATGCGTCAATGCAACTAGTTTAGAAATTTTGGCAGATGTGAATTTTTGACGAAAATTGATTTACTGGGGCAAGATGAGATTATAATTTTTTCCGGCAGCAGTAACCTCACAGATCCTTACACTTTAACATTCAATTGCGTTGTCATCATATTTTGCCAAATTCACTTGAGAATTAAAAAAAAAACATTGTCGCTTATTCCTCGGTTTCAGACTTAGATTAATTGTTAATTTATTAATATTATTATTATTATTAGGACGTGACTGCGTGAATAAAGTAACGGATATCGTAATTAAAACTTGTTTAAAAGCCCATTAATCTAATTGCAACCTCGTAAGCTTAAAATTTGCCGAGTAATTATTTGGCGTGACGAAATTTTTGGAGCTCTATTTTGTCTTTTGTCAATGCATTTTTGTTGTAATTTAATAATGTGAAACAACATAAACAAATATGGCTACTTGATGCCTGTAATTGATGCCCTGTAATTTTATTTAATGTTCATTAGATAACATACAAGTAAAGTTTTACCAAGAAAACGACCATGGACAAGAAATTTGGAAATCTTATGGCAAGTTTAGCAAGTTGGACGTTCATCATCAGTATGCCATTGTCTTTAAGTAAGTTGATTGCTTGCATTACTAAGCTCTGCCTTTTTTATTATCCCAATTTGTGAACTAAGAAATAATCGCATTTGAGTCCTCCTAAATTGTGTAATCAACATTTATTCTGGAGATTGTTATGTTAATGTTTTAAAGATGTCTTGAATTTAAATGAGCATCGTGCAGATACGACTGCCATTGGTTGGTCAAATAGTACAAGTCATTAGCATCTGAAAAAGCCACTCTAATAATTGAATCACGTTTAATTCGAAACAGTATAAGGGAGTTTGGTTTTGTACATAACAAGCAAGTCAAATAGGTAAAACATTATGTAGTACAAAACACAAATGCCCATATTAAAACAACATATTATATGCACAAGTAGGTACATTAGTAAAACAACTATTAAAAAACCTTGTTTTACACAATGAAATTCTCATTTTCTACATCATCTTCATGATCATTACGATTAAACTACTATTATTTCCACGAAATGAGATACTACTAGCCAAGCAAGCAAAAACATGATCTATGTCAATAACCATACACATGTAATAAAAAAACGTATGAAAAACATAAAAGATGCCTTTTTCCATGCAACTATAGATCTAGTTAAAAGCTACCAAGTATTGAAATAAGAGTATTCGACAGAAAATATTAATATGCTCATGTTCTTTGAAGTGTCTTTTACTTTAACCTGTCAGCTTATTCACGGGGGGTTTTTGGGAAAATTTCTTACAAATATGCAATGAGGACAGTTTTCCCATGAACGGTATTAGTAGTATGTTTTGTTGTAGCAGCAAGCGAGTCCATAATTCTGGGTTCAATCTCTTCGATTTAGTGTACACATTTACCCGATAGGTTAACGCTTTGTGAGAGAGTGCCATTTCACCGCTCCATTTGTCGTTTACATTCATGTAAGTGGATCTGTAATACGTTGACTTTTATTTGGGTATTTACACACACACTTTTGAACCAATATATACTCATAATAATAATCAATGAACGTATTGCTCATTAAACTTTGTAAACCTTACGGCAGTCTGTTGGTACCAGACATGTGGGTAAAACCAGATTGCTGCATGTATAATACATAACATTTTCCTGCATCGTAATGCGTTGGGAAATGATCTCATAATTTCCCCAGCATGTTGTAAGTTACATTCAAAATGAGATGAATTATCGCTGCTAATTTAAGCTTATTACATCTAAAATGAATTGTTCATTTAGCCGAGTCTTAAAAAAAAGTTCTCAACGGGTTTTCTAAATTTCATTTGGGAAATACGTCTGTGCAACTATTGCATACATAGATTAATAGTAAGTTCATTTACTTTATGATTACATTTTATAATTATTGTTTCAATTAATGGGCTTATGATTTATTATCACCTGCGGATTTTAGTCTGATAAGCTCTGTTTTAAGCTCTACAACAGACGTTTTGGCCAGAAATTCCAAATTGTAGAAGACATCCTATTTGGAATTTCTGGCTAAAACGTGCCATTGCCGAGTAATGTGTAGTGTGCTGATTGTTGAGTTCACAAAAAATGATCAGACGCACTTTGTGCTTGAAAACCAGCCAACCGACCTTGATTTGCCTTATTATGTAAACTGTATCTATCCGTCATCATATTGATAAACCTTAGAAATCGAGATAAAATTAAGGATTCGAGCTGCACACAATCATATTTAATTATGCTCTGTTATCGTTAATAAATTGAGTTACAAGATTTAGTCATAAAAAATAATAATCTCGTCACGCATAAGACCTCTACAACTGCTGACTTTTAAGAACTATGTGACATGACCAACATGACTCAAAAATTTACAGCGAAATTGGTATTAAAAAACTTAAAACCTGGTACGTATTACAAAGGATAATGTGATGTTCAAGAAACCAGGTGCGGCTCGGTTTACTCACCTTATGTCACCAATGCACAAATTCCTTCTAATGATTTTATACTTAAAGGTAGCACTCAAAGCGAACTATTGTTTTCTAAGATGTGCTGGCATAAAATGCGCTGTTTTAAATCATTTTGTGACATGTATGTATGCGTATTTAGCGTTAACAGGAAGCAATCGAACAAAAGTGAGTCAGTAAAACTGCACTTGCTGCTGTCAGCAAGTGACGTTCAAAGCACACTGCTCCGTACTCCCTCCCTGCTTGGTAGTGTTATCTATTACGTTGATGTTGAATAGTTGAATACTATAACATTTTGAAATGGGATATAAAAATCTTGTAGCAGAGACCATGCAAATGCAAAACATGTTGTGTTGTAGTTACCAAAACAAAGCAGTCATGGTGCAGTCTTCTACGTACGCGTAGATAAAGTATGTAGTACGTATTGCAATAACTCGTTAATCTAAATGATTTCTGAGTTATAGCTTTGGGAAAAACGCTACATAATAATAATAAGAGAAAACAAAAAAAATCCTACTACTTGGCAGTAATTTTGGTAAAACATAAATAAATAGGTATGTTAAAGCCTTTGTGACAAGCTTTCAAATGAATGACAAGTGGCTGTGTAATGCGGTAAAAGTCGTTTTTCCCTACTTCGTATGCATGCAAAAGCAAACACATATTTATGATAGAAAGACAGGAATTATCAGTTACTCATTGTCAGTAGTACTAAGTACCTTTCAACAATCAAAGATTTTCAGCCTCCCTTCCTGCTGGATAGACCCTCTAATTCCATTGAATATGTCTACACATACCTACTTACCTACTTGAAGCAAAAACAATCATAAAATGTGGTCATAAATTTCCACGGTACTAAAATAAATGTTTGGGGATTTACCTGAACTCTGAGCAAACCCTCGCACGTAGTAATATATAATTTCATAATGATATATGTACTAATACAATGTACATATTATTTACATTTACCTATATGTCTACATCCATATTCATCCATTGAGCCATTATCCAATCCAACAAAACATACAAAACAAAAAGCACAGAGCAGTTAAAAATGTCTTTTATAAAAAATTTGACAGATATGTAGGGACATGCGTACTATGCGTACATAGTTGTGTTAGTTAAAGAGTGTGTATGTAAAAAAATTCACATCCACATTATTTGCAAGGGTATTTTAATTGAATGAAAAGGGAAAGTGACGTGCTTTGCAGCGTGATATGAGGACCTTGTTTATGCTTGCTGGTATTTCAGAAGGTGAAGGCAGAAGGCATATATCGACAACTCCGCTTAATTAAAAAAATATCAACTATCTAAAAGCGATTAAATATTTTGCTAACAGCGCTCCTAATCTCATGAAAGATGCAATAACAATTACTGAGTAAAGAATCTCTCGTTCAAAGTCTTTTGTTAAATAAAGAATACAAAGTTTGTAGATCTGTCGACATTATTATTATTATGCATTCAATAAGTGAGCATTAAAAAAAATGCATATATTCATGCAACACACAAAGATTTCTTTCAAGATATACTGCTAGATACCTAGTTTGTCTTCCTTTTTCCTACATGCATTCTTCTAGGCGATAAAATGTGTTATATGTTTTTGCAAAGAAATTTCCCATCACGAGGTTGTACTTTCCAATATTTCAATTCCACAACCCATTATATATATTATGTAGACAATAATAATAATAATACACTGACCAACCCTATATTGCTGCTGCGTTGCAGACTAGACTAGCAGTAATTTCTCATAATGCCATTAACGTTGTTTACAACGTAAACCATATACGTATTTTTCTACTAACTTTCAACAAAAAGATCTCATTTGTAAATTCTGGGATTACTTTTTTTTTATGTTGTAACATAACAGCAACTGACATGAATTTTTGAACGCTTGTGTAGATATACATATGCTACACGTAAAAAAAGAGCTGTGAAAATATGAGCAAAGTTGAAAGTAGTGGGATTTGGTTATAATGTATGTGTGTAGTTATGACGGTTGATGGTATATATGAATGACTTGACTGTTAGTTATTATGGCGATGCCGATGACTCGTTGCCTCTTGTTCTTGCTGTAGTTTGAATTTGAAAGTGTAATATTCACATGAAGGTGATACGAACAAAAAAATACTAAAGTTGTATATAGCAATATGAGGATTTATAGCGTGTTAAAGTTATAGTATCCACGTTATATATGAGTATCCCTTTTTATATATGTATGCACTAGTTGGTATATGGGATGAGAAATATGACTGCTTGTTCTGTGGGGAAGTAGTTTGTTAGCGAGAGAAGAGGTTATTATAATGTATGCATGTATATATCACATATCTCATCATATTATATGTACATATAACGATGTTTACGGTACAGTTTAATAATGGGGAAATTTGTTTAGTTCACTTTTGTTGGGAATAAAACGAGTTGATGCTCTCCAGCACTGATCGCATTTGTCTCTCTGATTTTATAAAAAATAGAACTCCGCCGTACCGTTCGTTTGACATTGATACAGAAGTGGAAGTACTAGTCCAGCTTGAGAGGCCTTCCGATTCTGCAACAAGTGCCAGTCTTCCTTTTATATATAAACCTATTGAGAGATGTGCGTGTGACAAACATTTTACCCCTGAAACGTACAGTATTATTTTTTGTGATATTTTTCTGGTTTCAAGAAGTACGTGTATAATATGTATTTTGAACTAGTGAGGAAAATGCCAAAAAGGCAAAGTTCTAGAACTGGAAGTGGTAGTGGTAGGGGAAGAGGACCAGGTCCCAGTGGAAGTGGAAATAGGGATCCTGCTGAATTTCCTGAAGCAGACAATGAAGGAGACGATCCATTTCAGCAACCCGGAAATAAGCAAGGAGGAAGCAATTTAGGTATGTGTGTCCACTGTGCAAAATAGTATAAAAAACTCTTATATGAGTGTAATAGTACATGCACATTTACGCATGGATATTTGCAAATTTGTGGTTTGTGCAAAAGTGCAATTTGAATATTAACGTTTTTGAGGAGAATACACGTTATAACATCCCTCCCTATTCTAAAATTTCATTACAGGTTCCTCTTCCGTTAGACAAGGATCAAACCAAATGTTTCCGTGTGATGTGAATATGTTACCAATGACTGGGGATCCCCAATCAAAAGCATTAGCTGTCAATGTCGCTCTAAGTGTATGTCAAGGTCTTCATACCTGGGCAGAAACTTCCGATTTGAATTGCATACTTCAAAAGTTGCGACACCTCTTATGCATCGTAAATGAAAATGGTGACAAGTAAGTACTATAATATACAATGCATACTAAATATGTCAACCTATAATTACTATTATGTACAGACATGTACCTATGCATGTATGCATGTGCTTGAGTTAAATGAGTGGACATTTAATACAACTTTTTGAACTATTTGGATTTTCCGCAGTGCACTTCACACAGCTATTCAAAATAAGCAATGGGAACCTTTCACAAAAATTTTGGAAACTGTCAAATCCTCTCCCGACATTTCGTACCTTGTCAATGAGCCAAACCTCAACAATTTAACTCCGTTGGCACTAGCTGTATCTACAAATTCCTTAGACTTTGTTGAGGAACTGATAAAACATAACGCAGACATATCAATACCCAATGCAGAAGGCGACAATCCATTGCACATTGCAGTAAAACAAAATAACTTGGAATGTGTCAAGTGTATTCTCAATTCGCCAAACGCACAGTCCGTAATTAATAGATACAATCATTCCAGTGAGTCCAAATGCAACATACCAAAATTTAGAAGAAATTACTAGTACTGAAATATATTGTTAGATTTAAAAACTACAACTAAAGCTTATTTAATTATCATTTAATGTGTTTGATTTTATATAGGCATGACGGCCCTACATTTAGCTGCTCTACATGGCAATTTAGAAATTCTAGAAATACTTTGTAACCACAAAGCTATATGCAATCAGGAAGGAACATACGGGAGAACTCCATTGCATTTGATGGTCGAGAAGGAAGAAATTAGTAATATAGTGTGCACTATACATCTTTTACAGTCTGTGAGTTAATCCAAACGTATTAAACGTGTTTTGAATGAAGTTTCAAAATATCAAAGGACAAAATGTGAACAAAAATATATACTATTATATTCTAGGTGGGGGAATCTAATATTACACTTATCCAAAACTACAGGGGTGATACCCCTTTACATTATGCAGCTAGCTTGGGACACACAAGACTATGTGCATTGCTGCTTCACTTTGGTTCAGATCCAAGTATTGAAAACTACATACGAACAACGTCAGAAGAGGACGATGAGGAGGGTGAAAATGGACAAACGCCACTTGATGTTGCGGCAAATGACGAGGTGACTTATTCAATTGACAATTTAGCTTTGATCTTGTCTTTTTGGGATAGTTAAATGCAGTATTATAATGTTAATTATAACTTATTACAGGTACGTAATATATTGAATGCATCACCTGAAGACTGGGCCAAAGTTTACCACTCGTGTTCCACTTACATTACCGAGCTAAGTTCAAGTGAACGTGACCCACATGAAACCAAAGTTCTTACAGCAGATAGTATTTTTCTTGATTCAGGAATTAATATAACCGATCTCAACATTTCCTAACTACTGTATTTTAGTTGACAAAATTAAGACAATACGAATTATCTCGCTGACGTTGTGAATTATTTGTTAGAAGATATATATAAATTGTTATTTTTATTACCGATAAATAAAACTAAAACTATGTACAGTAAATGGTACAGCACATAATATTACGCACTAAAACTAAAAATTGCTACTTTTCCTTTCATACATACCTAATACAGATATAATATGAAATATCAAAAACGACTTATCCTAATAGAAAAATTGAAAAATAAACAAACATTCCGCGGAAATGTGTCAGTTCAAAATTTAAATTTCAATGATATCAGGTGGAGGAAGTAATTTAACTTCCTGGAACAGTTCATCATAAAGTTCTTGATAATCATCATGTGGTCTAATGAGAACCACCAAACAGCAACGTTTAACTCCCATTGCCACTCCTAAATCCTTTCCTGTCGGAACGTACGCATACGGAATTCCTCTATCTTCGCATACTCCAGGCATATGGCAGATCACATCCACAGGACAAGCGTTTCCGGCAAAAATGACCAATCTGTATACAAATACAAGATCATACTACTAGTGACACGACTGTATTAAATAAAAACTAGAGCAGAGTATTTTAACGTCGAAAGTATTGATTTACCCAGTCTCTCCTTTGCGAATTCTTGATTGTACGATTTTCAGACCACTGCGAAGATGGTTCTTTTGCTTTCCAGCTATTGAAAGCAACATATTTAAAAAATTAACTTTATTTGCAACAAGGACATGATTCTCAGGCAAAGTTTAATTTCACCTTACATACACTTTCGTCCATATCTGCCATTTTAAGGAGTGATTGTTCCAAAGACACTGACATAAAATTATAACAAAATAAGTTAGATTATCCAGATGATTATCAATCAAACCTGCAAGCATCAAAATGTTTAATCCAGCATGCAATAGTTGCAATACATGCTACAAATAAGAGTTAAAAAAAAATAAACATAATGCACAAACAAAATTATCTGAACATTAAATTATTCACACATTTTAGCACAAAAATTAAGCTCACCATGAACAAAATTAGAACGAAACTTACCCAATCTACTTGTTAAATAACTCTATCGATCGGATGATCAATATGATAATGATGTTGTTGAAATGTTGAAAAATGAGAGGTTCAATATAGCTCACGAATAAATTAATTACTGTCGAATCGAATATCACTAATAGTTTAAAAATCGCCTCATGGACAATAATTAATTTATAAAACAAGTCACTATAAAATAAAATGAAATGACACCACTCTAAGAGCTACCGTAGTTTTTTACATCCATAAAGCGTGTTTATGATGCCAAGAGTGCATGTGCTTTTAGATGCGTTTACTTCCCGCTTGAATGTCTTCATGAATCTCACCTGACCATAAGAATTTTTGAACCGTTACATCAAAAAATACAAACAAAGTTTGTAGTTATGCTGTGTGTACAACACAAGTCAACAGCCTGCCTGTTTCTCCACCTACCTCTGATAAAGGTGTAAAGAAGCTATGGATAAACAATAGGCCCGTTCCCAATTTTTTGGTTGTGCTTGTTCGTTCGTTGTAATTTTCACATTTTCAGCAGGTATGGAAATTTGACTATGCATGCACTGGTATTTTGTCTGTTGAAAAAATTTGTAACTTGTGTTTGTTTTGCTCTTGTATGCATATTATGTAAATTGTATAATAATATTCAGATTGTCAGTTTAGTTGTTGTCTGTTGTTCGTTGTTCCAGTTGTTAAAAAATACCAAATTTAACTACAAAAATTGTCAACAAACATTTATTAGTGCAACTAAAAATATACTAATCTTAGATTCTTTTCATCGTCGTCGTCTTAATTTAATTTTTGCACTGGACTCTGGGTAGTAGGCTAAATATTTAAACAAAAATAGACAGTAATCCCGGCTTTACATAATACCACAGTACGAAGAATGAAACAATAATAATTAGTTTTACTGGTCATGCAAGTCTTGTTTGATTTGATGTGAGAATTTGTTGACGGGCGAGTGCAATTATAAAGCGCAATAGTGATAGTCTATGACAGCGGCAAGCGCCATTTTGTTTCCAACGGTTGTTGGTTGGAAGCTCACGCATTTTTAAACCGAAGTAAGTAACATGGTTTACAGTCAAACCCAAGTACCATGACTATGTCATTCTTAATCGTTTATTACTCTTAACCATTGCTTGGTGTGATGTCTAATTTTAATATAATATATTTCAGATAAATTTCCCCACTCACTTCACTCCTTAACTTGAACGGATTTTGAAGCTAATCCAAACATCGGCCATTATTGACCAAGACTCCAGACGGTGAACTGCTGTTTTATGTCATTTACTTTTATTACCTGTGAACTTAGTTAACGGTCAAACAAAATATTACAATGGAGTGGGAAGCTGTTTTAATTGAATGGGTAAATATTTAAACACAATTTTAAAAAATCAAATAATATCATGTCAAGAAATACAGGTACGCTTATGCAACCCTTAATATTTTATATTTTCATTGTTTTATTTAGGTGAATTGCCTACGACTGACAGAACGTCCAATCGAACGAATTTGCGAATTGGTTGACGGAATTTTTTTTTTTGAAGTGCTACAGATTAGGTTAGTATTTCCTTATGCATTGATTTATTACATTACAAAAAACCTGCATATTGTTGTTGATGATTATTACTGTATGTATTGATTGCTCAACCTATACTTTATTTGCACATTCTACGATAAAAAGGTTATTTAATTCAATTCATATTTTACAGGTTTGATAAAATTGTGAGTGTGAGGAATCTCCCACTCGTTTTTAAGGAATTGGAGAAAGCTTTAAAAGGTATTGTTGTGTAATACAAGCATTTACTTCATTTTTATTTCAAAATTCAAAGCTATAAATAATCACTAACAATTTATTTGTGAAGGTAAATATTCACCCGAAAATTGGATAAATTTTACCACCGCATCTACAGGCGACGAGATCGAACTTGTACGCATTTTGTCAGTATTAATAGCAACATGTTCATTCCAGGTTAGTAAGTGTATCAGTGAGAACACTGATACATGATCTTTTTTTTCATGATTTGTTTCCTTAATTTTGTCTGATAGTTTCAAACAAAGCATTTTTTTCCTCTTAGGACCAAGCGACATTGTTTCGAGAAAACCCTGCCTGCTTTCTCCTTCCCACTGTTCAACTGGAGATTAAAAAATACCTGCAGTTAGTACTGCAAAATTCGAAGATTGTGTCAGAAAGTACCTTAATCACACTTTCACAGGCGAATGACAAAGAAAATGTTAGAACACCCTGTCATAAGCATATTAAAAAGAGAAATATTCCGTCGCGGAAAATACCAGAGTCTCCACATATTTACGTCTCGTCTCCTCAAACGCCACTACAGCCTAATAGACGCGAAAGCGAAGCTAATAATGATGATATGGAGAGACGTCACGCTGAAACTATAGAGAAAATGAATTCTGAAATGTTGGGAAAACAATTGGTTATATCAGAGCTTGAAACCAGAAACAATGAATTGACAAATAAACTAGAATCCAAAAAAATTGAAATAAAAAATTTGAATGAGAAAAATTCGAATTTGAAGGACCGTGTGGCAGATTTGGAGAAGGTTTCTGAAGGACTGACGGTAGACTTACAAAATAAATCAGATGCACTTGGAGAAGCGAGGGAACAGCTAAATGAGCTGAAATCAGTGTATAATCGCACTGATACTGAAAATGACAAGCTAATCAGAGAAAACACCACACTGAAGAAAGAAATAGACGGTCATTTAGAACATATACAGGCGATTCAAGAGGAATTAGCGGAGACCCTTGATTCCAGTGCCCTTAAGATAGATAAACTATCTTATGACCTACAGAATACGATAAAATCCTTGGAAGATTATAACGAGAGAAATATGAACTTGGAATCAAAGTCCGCTGCATTTACAGCAGTCTTTGGAAGCAGCCAAAAATAGTCTCGAGGACGCCAAATTAAATTTGGAGAAAACAGAAGAAGAGTTCAGCAGTTCCATAAATCGACTATCGGTAGATTTAGAAAAGGAAAGGGATCGTGCTATCAAAGCAGAAGCCACCATATCACAACTGGAGAGTTTGAACGAAGACACGATTAAAGCGAAAGACGCCGTGCTGAAACAACTACAAGCAGTCCAACAGGAACTGGTGGAAACCCGGGATTCTAGTTGTTTTAAAATTGAAGAACTTTCTCGTGATCTTGAAAACAAAACAAAAGCATTGGAAGCTTCACAAGACAGAAATGTGGATCTGGAATCAGAGTCCGCGCATTTGCAGCAGTCTCTGGAAGCAGCCGAGAAAAGTCTTGAGGATGCCCAATTGAACTTGAAGGAGAAAGAAAAGAATTTAGAAAAGGAACGGGATCTTACTATCAAAGCAGAAGCCACCATATCACAACTGGAGAGTTTGAATGAGGAGACGATGAAAGCGAAAGATGTCGTGCTGAAACAAGTACAAGCAGTCCAACATGAACTGGTGGAAACCCGGGATTCTAGTTGTTTTAAAATTGAAGAACTTTCTCGTGATCTTGAAAACCAAACAAAAGCATTGGAAGCTTCACAAGACAGAAATGTGGATCTGGAATTTGAGACTGCGCATTTGCAGCAGTCTCTGGAAGCAGCCGAGAAAAGTCTCGAGGATGCCCAATTGAACTTGAAGGAGAAAGAAAAGAATTTAGAAATGGTGTCCAATGATTTAGAAAAGGAACACAGCAAAGCTGTGAGCGCTGAGGAATGTGTAGAGAAACAACTGGAAACTATAAGAATATTGAATGACGAAATTAAAGCCTGCACAGAAAGCTTATCTGTTTCAGAGGAGAGGGTAAACGAATTATCACATCTCCTTAATGTCTCACAGCTGGATATTGAAAAAGTGAAGATTGCCTCAGCGAACCAAGTTGCTTCCCTAACTGAAAAACTTCAATTTAACGAACAAGATGTGGAATTATTAAAAAACCAGTTAATAATTTTAGAGGAGAAAGTTCAAACTCTGACAGATTTGCTTAATACCAAAGAGGAGGAGCTGAATGCCCTGAAAGTAGAGTCATCCCGCATCGTCAACGAAAAGACTTTAGAGGTAATAGAAATGGAGAGAAAAGTTAAATCAGAATTAAAGGAAAAATTTAGCAAGAAGCTTGAGGAAATGAAAGGGAAGATGGCTCGAATTACTGGTGGTGAAATTGAGAAAATACAGACCGAATTGACCATTAAAAATGAGGAATTAACCAATATGCAAAGGAAGTTACTACAATACTCAAGTTTTGATAGTGAGGTTAGTGTTTTACATTTTTCTAAAATCTCTTTTATTATATATTGTTCATGATTTAAAAAAAATTCATAATGGTATTCCTTTGTTAGTTGATTGATCTAAAACGTGAACGAGGTCAGCTGAAATCTGCCAACATTGATGTAAATAATAAGCTGTTTACCCTAAATGAGGCGCTGAACAAGAAGGCGTTTGAGTATGATATCCTTCGACGAAAGTATGAGGAGGCTCTAATGCAATTGGATTTGTGGAAAAGGAAATACGACATGCTTGATGTGCCAGATTGCTCAAGTATCAAGGGGCTCAGTTATGCGGGTTCCTCTGTGTCGAGTATGCATTCTAATTTTGGTATAGATGAACGTAGATCGTCATGCGTGTCATTATCTTCCATCCGCTCTAATGGGTCCACTTCATCCAAGAAATATGTTCCACAAGGAGCTGGATCCATGTTTACATGTGAAGACGAAGAAGATGGATTTCAGTTCAGCGACAAGAACCTTGCTGACTTGCATAGAGCCAATAGATGCATGGAGACAACTAGAATGATGGAAGATAATCCACAGGAAAGAATAAGTGAAATTCAACGACGAAATACTCTTCTTCCTGTGCACATGCGATCATGCTATCCTTCGGAAGAGTTTGGTAATGATTTGGCTGTTGATGAGAATCAACTCCGGCTTATAAACCAGAATGGGAAAAAACTAGGGGGTAATACAGGACTTCAACGGCAAAATGGAACATTGTCGTTATCTAAATTGAGAGATGATAGCTGGGTAAGAAATGCTACTTTTACCGCTAGCATATTATGTCCTAATAGTGTAATTAATACAAACTAGAACCATATATTCATAATTGTTACAATTATTTTCAGGATGACGACACTGCTCCGGTTCAATATCAGCAGAGGACCCCATTTTCTCCTACATCATCACGTTTAAATAAGGCTGGAAGTCAAAGACCTGCTACATCTATGGGATTTAGTCCTATGAAGCCAAAAATGAAATCCGACTCGGTGAGTATTGATATGTGTACTATTTATGACAATGGAAGCCAAACTCCTGGATGTTTTTCTCGCAAACGACGAGAAGAAATATATCATATAGAATCCCCAATCGCCTCCTCCTCCTCGCCGAAAACCTCTTCCTCATGGTTTCCCATCTTTTTAAGTAAATTTGGTGGTAGTAAAAATTCTATTAGATTCGAATCTCCGAGGAAGCGATTGGCCTTAAATGGATTACCATAAACATGAGCCTGTATGATCTTTTCTTTTTGATTTGATAGGCATTAACCCCACGGAAGAAAAACAAGCCCAGCATGTTTCGGGTACCCTTTGCTAGAGATTGAATGAGAAAACAGAAGATTCACTATTCAGATTGCAAATGTGGCATTCAGTGTGCTTTTAAAATGTCGAGATAATCATACATTCTATTCATTTAGATATAATTCACTTATTTTAGCTTTTCGAAAACTATTTTGCTAATGTTTATAGATCATTATTTAACCCAACCATTCGGAACCACAATTAATTTTGCTTACGTCTTATAATCTGCATGTATTACACCGTAGTTCTTTGTTAATAATTTAATTAATCTACAACTTATTTCGTTTGTTACGAAATATTTGCGAAATAACAGGTTCATTCGTTTAATGAATTAAAAACTAAGTATTATTAATTAGAAGTATTTTATTATGTGTGGGTTGTTTTAGATGTACGCGTGCAATGCATGTTTTGCTCAAAGCTTGTACACATCCTATCAGTTATTGACATTTATCCTTTTCCCGTTTATTTATATATTATAAATATATCCCGTTTTGCCATCCTGTTAACTGCGTAAATGTCTGTTGTATATTGTATAATATTGGTATGTAAATGTGAGTGAAAGAATGCAAACCCTTTTTTTAAATGACCTATAAGACTGATATACACACATAATTATAAAACTTTAAAATTTTGCCAACCAAATTCTAATTGTGACTAAATTATATTCCTAAATACTGATGTTATCGTTCAAATCCTGAAATGATATGTTATATAATTTAATAAATTGACAGGTTTATTATTTTTGGAATAAATATAGAGTTTTTCACATTAAAATTTGTCGAACAACGGACTTGACTTTAATTTAGATTGTCAAAAATACAATGACACGCTGTACAATTTCATAGCATTGAACGTTACATGAATGACTGGATATTTTATAAAACAAATTTTTACGTACTTACGCATATTGCATAGGTAATATGTATACAATAAGTGGTTGTAGAAACATGAAAATAGTTTACTTAGAGTAAATACATTACTAATCACAATTAAGCATCTTTTCATCTACAGCTACACACGGATCACCCATGCTATAAATCCCCAGTCTAATATCCACCTAAAAATACGCTGGGCTGTGTACTTTTTTTTACACTAGACAGAAGTATAATTTTGAACACTGACAACTTAAAGATCACGCGTAGACATACTTTACAAATAAATTTAAATATATACCATAATTGTTTGAGTACGATCTGATGCTATACATGGTATAAAGATCAATGGTATTTTGTTAAGACGTAGTTCTTGTCAGCAACATGACGAATGTAATTCATACACAGATACCATATCTAATAGACTAATTAATATGCAGCATGTTTCAATAAATTAAATTTCATTCTATTTTTGATTTTTTCTGGATAGAATAAAGATAGTACAATCATGATATTTTCTATTTTATGTAAGATCAGTATCTCATGCTTCCCGACACAACTTCGTAGTAGTAGGCTTCGCTACCTGGGATGTAAATCTTCGGGAAGAACTAATTGAGGCACGAGTTGGCAGTGAAAGTTTACTTAAGGGAATTGAAATAGGTAGAGAGTGTGAGAGAGAAACATGATTCTTTAGCCATCCTTCAGTCTTAAATTCTCTCGCGCAGAATTCACATTTGAACACTTCAGAGTTGCGACGCTTCGTGATCTGCAAAGAAGATTTTTAGTTGGGGTTTTCATGAGTGTGAAAATGGAACATGGGCTTGACTTACTGTTAGTTAGCATATATTATGTAAGTTTGTTTTGATAAGGACCTCACCTCTCCGGATTTGCAGGCAGCTATGGTAGGATTCTTGCTATGATTGGAACTTTTCTTAGGCAAACCAGAAATGCGTCGTTTGAAACCTCTCTTGCGTTTGCTCCGCTTCTTTCGGGTAGTCACTTTTGAGGTGGTGGGCTCTTCTAAAATAGCAGCATTTCCAGAGCATTCGAATATGTGCCGATGGAGATCATTGTAATTATTAAAAGTAACAGCACATTTAGAACAAGGTGGCGGGGCGGTTAAGGTCGAGGTAGTACGTGGAGTTGGACGTCTCCGGAAACCGTCTGGAGGATTATCGCTCAACTCTACATGAGTTACCACAATTCCTGGATGTACCTCTCCTTTGTGCATAACCATGTCCCAAAAGGCATTCTCAACTTGCCCACATATATTGCAGATATATTTACGAGCAACAGTCCACTCTCCAGAAAAAACAGAGGGTGATTCCCTGGAGAATGATTCTGCATTTTCTTCTGCAGATGTCTTTGAATGCTTTCCAACGCGAGTTACCCGTTTTGGTTGGAGTTTTAAATATGAAAGAAGCGACTTTCCCTTATCCTCTTTGGGTTTGCATTTGACTCTTCTTTTATTAAGCTTAAGAAGCACTTGCGTTGCTAAATGGAGACGATAAGGAGCCTCAGGATCATCAGGAAAATTGTCACCATGATGTAGAAGAAATCCGTTCTTTATCTTCTTTGATCGTTTAGCCGGCTTTAGGTCTTGCGGTCGACCATCAAGGTATTTTTCCAGATTTGTTCGGACGTTTCTGGAAATGGACGAGTAAAACGAGGAGCGACGGAGCTGCATAGAATCAGGAGCATCGTGCAAACTATCATCTGGTGGGGCTAAAAATTATTAATATCATAATATAATGATGACAATTCAACTATCTCATTGAATTTGATCAGCGTGTATATGCCCGAAAATTCTGTATTCACAAAATTGCTTACCCGGCACAAGAAATTCGCTAGTGGATGGTTTAACTTCTACCTTAACAAGCTGTGAATTATTCTTTAATTGTACAATGGGCTCTTGAGCAACATGATTGGCTTCCTCATCCTTTATGAACTTGTTTTTATGTTCTTCAATATCTATTCGTCGGGATAACACAAAAAATAATGTAATATATATATCTTTAACTTTTTAAATTTAATGATGTAATAATAAGCATCCAATTAATATGGGCTACTGAATTTTGTCGCAATATACCTTCTGGCAGGTTGACTTTGCCCTCATCAGTTCGTAAAGATTCATCACAGTTGTGCAGAGGTGGTAATTGCTCACATTGGTAATTTTTTGGGAGGACTAGTTTCACATTGTCTGGTATGACATCAGGGGTTGGTAATTCACCTCTTAACGTGGTTGAGATCGGCTGAACACAAGATTCCAGTGGAGTAACTGGAGTGGAGAGGAGTGGATTCCAGTTTATTGCTGAACTGGTCTCAGCACTACTGTCTACGGCAAAATGTTCAACTTTACGCTCATGATGAGCTGCACTGTTGGTTGAACTTGAATGATCAGTGATATCAGGAGAAAATGCCCGATGCTTGGAGAAAGTCAGCCTTTTTCTTGGAGATCGCTTTGAGCCTTTCTTCTGTGGAAGTTTTTTGGCGGATGAAGAGGATGTTGATTTAGAGCCTCTCTTTTTCGAAGAAACGCCATTAACTGCTATACTACGGCCGGACGGCGTTTTAAAGGAATTAGGTGGGGAATTGTCAATGTCTGAATCTTCAAACTCGTAGGGATCCACTTGTTTGGTTGTAGTCGTATCGTCAGACGTGTTAAATGGTAAATCGGTATCGGCAATTGACAATATGGGTATTGGCTGTTCGAGGGTCTCAATTTGGATTTCAGATGAAACATTTTGTTTGAAAGTAATATCAGAGCTTGGATTAAACAAAACGGCCTTCTTTCTCTTATTTCTCGATTTTCTTCTGGAAACATAAGGATACATACGCTTTCTTCGCTTTTTTCTCCTTAGGGCTCTACTATCCGTTCCCGATTTTACTTCAACTTTAACTGCATTTTCTGTTGACGCTTCTTCATCTTCATCTTGGTTCATTTTTTCCACATCATTATCATTGCTTGCTTCATTTTGAAGATCAGAAACTTCGGTGATCAATAATGGGGGAGATGGGGAGGATGCTATTGGTGATAATTCCATTTCTGATTCTGCTTTGATTTTATTAGCATTTCGTCCGTGAGTTTTTCTCTTCTTCCGGCACGGTGAAGGTGGGTCCTCCGGCATTGGTTCTTTATCTTTTGCATTGATAACCACGGGAGTAGTTGATGTGCAAGAAGTATCAAGCGATTCCATGTTTACGATCACATCATCATTTAGGGTGGGATCTTTCGCCGGCGAAGTATAATCCGAGGTTGTGGACACTGTTGGGCTACTCACTTTTTTATGAGTTGGAGAAAGTTCAGAGTGCTCGGTAGAAAGCATATTTTCATTTGGTTGTTGAGATATCAAAGATTTCAGGAGTTCTTGTGTTGAGGAAGAATTGCTGTTTTCGCATGGTGGCAAATTATTGTCATCTATGAAGAAAATACATACAGGTTCATAACTCCTTAAATCTTGCCCTAATAAACTAGTAATGTCAATGCCCGACGAAATTGACCCTGAGTATTAGAGTGCAAAGCAGAAATTAACTCATTACGCACCTTTTTTACTACCATTTTGAAGAGAATCTTTAAGTGTAAAGTACACACAGCTAACACCGTTCCTCTGCAGCATATCAATGGCTTTGGAGACTTCTTCATTTTGAGCCTGTTTAGGGTTGAGAACTACTCCCACCACAACCATTTCTGAATCACTGGTGGTATCGCTGTCGGAATGAAGAACGGGACGATGGTGAGCAACTAGCCTTTTATTGTCCTCCCCATTTAATGCTTTCTTTATCTCCTGTAAATTTAAATTGAATTCAATATTAATTAGACAACATGCCTGGTGTACTTAAAAATCCTAGATGCATCTCTGCCATAAAACAATAATTAGACTTTATTGACTACACTTTATTAGAGTAGCCCTGCTTCCGAGCAGTATTTTGTTACTCTATACAACATCCCATCGCACCTGGATAAACTGGATAACTGGAATGAGGATGAGAAAGGGGACAAAATGAGTAGTGATGAGGAGGAGGAGTAGATTTCTCCTTAAAACTGCGATTGAAGCTTCTGCTACCATACACAGCACAGGGAAAGTACAGCACCGATTTCTCTAATCCGCAAGTAGGTACCACTCACTCTATGTTTTTTTTTGTATTTTAACTAAAATGTATTCCTTTCAATAATTTTGACTGAGCATCCCGACATAAAAAGTATACCTAGATGTTATCAAGTGTTCCTTTAAACTAAACCATATACATAGATTTTAATGTGTTGGTCAGCTAACACTTCCCATAGTCAAAGTAGCTTCATTTTTGCTAGTAATGCGATATGCAAATGATACGCATTATATTTAAAGTTACCGTTCATTTGCATTTGCTTAAATACATCAATAAGCTTCATTAGATTACATAGCTAACTTACGATTAAAATGCAAATACACATATTTCCAATTTTCGCTTTTTTAGTATGACTTGAGTGAAAGTATATGCATAATCAATACAAACCACTCCACAATAGTTGTAATTGAATTGGTGAGTTCCCAGAGTGTTAAATTTTAAGACTAAAAGTGACTTACGTTTGCAACCATTGTTTTGAGCAGTCTATCGTTTAGATTATTGTGCCCTCTGCTGTTGTGATTCAAGGGAGCCCTCCTACGAAGACCCGTGGCGTTTTGCAATTCCTCATCGTAGAAGCCATTAACTCCGTCCGTGTCACCTTCCGAAGCTGTAGTGGAAGTATTATGCAAAACATATTTCATTGCTTTTGTGACCATGCATGAAATGAGGTGCTTTTTTATACGAATAAATATATACTTACATAAAGAATTCCTCTTTCCGTCCGGCATTGGATGATTAATTTAAAGATATTGGAGACTTGAAGAATAGGTAAATTTTTACTCTCCTCAAGACGATGTAATGGGGAAGTTTAGGGGAAAGCAAATAAACTGCTGGTAGCGAAGAGTGATGAGCAGTAGACCATTGGAACCTTTCCACTTTACACTCACTCACAGTCCCTTATATGTAGTGCCTATCTGTCCCGTATTGTCTACTACTAACCACTCACTAAGTCTTGACGTCCCTTATCTTGAAGAGTTTATCACTTCTACATACATATTTGTGTCATTGTGTCCAGAGTCACGACAAATACATAAACTTCATTTCTCACTGTTTCACACTTCTTTTCAAGGGTACAAGCCTCCGTGTTGCAGGGATTTATATTATACCTGTCTGCGTGTACCATAGTTCAGTGTAATTATGGAACGGAGGTGCACCCTCCTTATAGCAGGAATGGATATATTAACTAACCATATTTAAACATTGTAAAACATTTAAACATAAATATTCTCTAGCTAACTAAAATAAATATATATATTAGGTATGAACGAAAAAAACAGGCTACGTTGTTTCGTTTAATGGTTGCATTCTTCTCCTTTTTCACAGGTTGTTTCCTTCTTCGTTTGATTCAGCCAGCACACCGTTTTCTCTGTATAGAAAAAAATGCGTATACATTATTGCACGTTACTCATGCAGTAAAAAAATACCAGGTATTTCACAGACTTTTTGAGGAAGTCCCTTTCTTTAGAGTACTACAATATTTTGAGGAATTCACCCTCATATCATCCTATGCAATCATTTTTGAATGATTGATTAAGCTACTTTCTATGTACCTATTGCACATGGTTTTTATCCTTGTTGTACTTTGAACTTAAAAATAAAATTGGTATACGTGCGTGCGAGGATGGATGGATGGATATTTTATAGTCGGATGGAAAAATGGAAAGAGTATAACCTACCATGTATCTCGCTACTAGTAGTATGTAGGTAAGAAGATCATTCAACTAATTTCAATGAGGAAGATGGAACATGTTCTCCTCTGCTTTTGTAGAGCTGCTCCTGCTGTTAGTATCACATCATCACAAATTTAGTCATTTAAACTTTTACTACTACCACTGCACTGTGAATGCCCTACTAATGTGAAGTGATGCAAACAAATCCAAGTGTATATGCAATGTAAGCACCTATTTTTTTTCTTACGGAATACCTTTGCGTAAAGAAACTGCATACACACACACACACACACAAAAACATACACACTATTTTACAGTTTTTGTTCACACATACGGTTCACATACATATATACCCCCACTCAAGTTAGTCTTTTCAATGTAGCAGTCTTAACTCTTTATGTAAATGGTATTGTTTGACTATGAATAATATTGCACAATATCAGTAGTAGTAGTAGCAGTGATACATACTACATTAGAAACACATAGTGGGTGAGTAAGTGAACAGTTACCTTTTTTATATTACTACGAGATTCATTTATTTGTCTCAAAGATGCTAGTTCCCCTCAAGCTAAAATCTTAAGAAAAGTAATCCTTTGTGGAAAAAAAGCTGTACTGTCTGTGGTACATCACACTGAAGATACAATTACAACTACCTATATACCACATGCAGCATATTCAGATTGAATCATGAATGAATGAAACCTCAAATGCCTGTGACGAGAATAATATGAATCTGTATTGCCAAGTTTTTTCTGATATTATGATGATACAATGTAAAGTAAACTTGAAGAGTAAATGTACACACAGAAGGGGTGATCTGTGGAGTCCACCTCTCCCACAAATCATACCATGCCGTATGACTGACTATCTTATATTTTTTGCAGCAAACTATCTTTATCTGTGTTAAATTTAACGTATTATTATACTTGTAGCTCTTCGTCTCTTTGGTATAAACGCTGCTAAATTAATATTGTTGTACATAAATGTAACAAAAGTGTGATAAAAAAGAACAAGTACGTACCAGACCAAAGCCAAATGCAGCGGAGATTGCAATGCAGCAGCAGCAGCAACCACGTCAGGGTCATTAACTTGGATCCCAAAATGAGTGGAGACTACACATGTGAGATTGAATCCATCAGTTGAATTGGTCAACGCAACAAAGTGACTCGTAGTAGTACAGATTAACTATTATTATATCAAAACTCTTAAATATTATAAGCTCCAGAGGCAGAGGATAATGGCAACCAACTTCTTTTTTTCTACTTGGCTGGTATACCCAAAAAGTTGAATTTCCAGGTCAGATAAGAAAGTACCATATGTATAAATCTAGACTAGAGAGGAAGTCGGCTAAATTTTGGAGAAATTTTCTCTGCTTTGTATTGAATTGCACACACCAAAACGAGTGAATATAATAATTGTTCACTATAAAAACCTCTCCTTTTCTTATTAACTAAAATTGGGTTATTGTAACATTAATGAAAAGGAGGACTCCTCCTCGCTACTTCGTAAACTTGCCAAGGTGTGCAAGAAGGTAGTAGTTGTAGTAGTAGGAGCAGCAGCAGTAGAATTCATTTTTATGCAATTCAATCTCTAATGCTGTTGATGATATTCATAATGAGGTTGGCTGGTGGTAGTGGTGGTGGTGGTGATGTGAGGATGGATCAGAGGAGAATTTTGTATTATTGTGTGTAGTAAAATGATGTTTTGTGTATTCCTATCCCTATATCTAGAGACATCAACTCAACTCTTTTCTACT
>JAHZNC010002336.1:0-12679 GCA_027744095.1 Zhuqinia jingwanae | reverse complement strand
TCAAAGCTATATAATAAATGGTATACATGATTGAGGATATTATTACTATTACTACATTCTTGGTGTAATGGTCACTTTGACAAAATCAAGACACACAGGGCCTAATATATATTCAACCATCCCCTCTGGTATTCTCCTCAGTCAGCTTAAAGCTGTTAAAGCTAGCTGAGGGGTGATGCTATGATAGGGCATCATTGCCATAATTTCACGTAGAATTTTTGCAATTCTCCCCTACTTGTCGATTGTTTGGTATTCGCATTCGAGGATGTAAAAAAATGTGAAGACGTTTTTGGCGATGCCGTTTGCATGAACCGGTCGATATCAAGTTTTTATTATCAGTTAAACAATACAAAACAAAGTAGTCAGTCGCGTAGCCCTACTTACTTGCAAAGTTGCAAATAATCAAGTTGAGCAAAAGTGAGCATCATCATTATTATTACATGCATATTAAAAATACATAAGTGTAAGTAAATAAATGCTCCTTGCTCACAGACAAAGTATTTTTACGTGGTCACTTCCGTGCTTCTTGCGAATACATTTATTCTCAATGTGCCACGAGTGGCCATTTTCGCTTTAGACAAGGCAAGATAAAAGGGAGAACTCTAAAGGAATTTGAAATTAGCATGAAATTGGTCCATCTCCGCAAAAATGGATAAATCGGTACGAACGAGTTAAAAATATATTTGCAATATTTATGTGATAATAGTTATATTATCTATTATATTTGTATAGCTTATATAATATATATGTGAAGAGAGAAAGAATATGAATAACGTAGCAGCACAACAGTGAATAGAATAAATTTGTTGGAATTGTTATTTGTGTTAGAGCAAACACGACAAGGAGAAGAAAGAAGGAGCAGCTACTTCACCGAGTGAAGATGAGCGACCTGCAACGCCACAGGAGAGAAAATCCGTTCTCTCTTCTGTCATTGCCAGTGGTGCAGCAGTGGTCATGTCTAAATCCGACCCACTTGCTGTAACAGTGTATGTCCCAAGTGGTTCACGTCCCACTTCGCCAAAGCCTCCATTGAGTCCCAAAGGATCTCCTGTTTTCTCCAAAGCGGCCGACGACGACGAGCAACCGAGATGTCCCACACCTCAAGATATACGAGAGAGCAAAGTGAGACAAAAACGAGTGAGGATAAATGTAGGCGGAGAGGTTCATGAAATACTTTGGGACAATCTAGGGAAGCTTCCAGATACCCGACTGGGTCAACTAAAAAATGCTAGAAGCAATGATGAAATTTTAGATATTTGTGAAGACTACTCACTGGAGGATAACGAGTATTTCTTTGACCGGCAACCCAAATCATTTAGCATCATATTAAATTTGTACCGCACATCAAAGTTACATTTATCAGAGGAGCTCTGTGTAATGGAATTTATGGACGAGTTGGAATATTGGGGTGTGGATGAGTCGTTGATGGATGGGTGCTGTCAGCTTAAACTTCAACAGCGAAGGGATCAGCTAAGTGATGACATGAAAAAGGACACAGAGTATCTCTATCTATCCGACGAAGAAGAATTTGGAGACACGGCTTTGGACAAATTGAAAAAGAATATTTGGGATTTATTTGAGAAATCCCTTACGTTACCACAAAGGGTATGTGAAAATAAAAATAAATCTGATGATTGCACGCTTCAAGCTTTCCTGTGGTGGATGTTATTTATCTTATCTAACTCTGCTCTGCACTGGTAAATACTTTTTTGCTTATAGCTAATGATACACGGTAGTTAAATGTTTTATTATGAACATTAAAGCGTGCTACTGTGTCCATAGCCAAGATTAATCTGATTAATAAGAAAAAACACGCTTATTGACCTTCAACAATTCAACTAGTGAAAAAATGTTGACATGGTTATGTACAGCAAAGCAACGCTTAGTAAGTAAGCTTATTACGTAACAAATCTCTGTTTCATTTTACAAAAAATATTATTATTTCTCAAGTAGATTTGAAACAGGTATATGTACCTATCTAATTTACAGTTCAAATTACTAAAGCACCTAAACTGTTGGTATGCATGCACAAATGCTTCCTCATGGATTTTTTGTGCCTCAAAGAAAACAAAAAGGCACTCAATAATTATTCCATAAATACCTTATAATATGAAGCATTGTCCTTTTTTGTGTTGGACAATATATAAATAACAACGTATATTATAATTATATATGCTTCAAATGTTTCTTATAGTTTTCATAGCACACATCATAAAATAAAAACTAGCAATCCAGTTATCCAGTTTGGGATAATTGCCTAATTAAAAGATAAAATAGAAATTTAATTTCATAGAGACGCTCATAGTCTGCAGTGCAGACTCTGCACTAAACAAAGTTGCTTGTATGCGCATGCGTATGCAATAAAATACACGAGTACAAAATGTTTCGTTGTTCCAGTGCAGTGTTTAGAAACAGTGAAGTATTTATAAAGTTTAAATCAAAACTTCAGTATGGACGCGCATTGAGGCGGTTACGTGTATTCATGTAGAGAGAGATTTTTATACGTGAGGTTCTCAAAATAGATGAGTTCATTCTCTACACTGTGTAAATGAGTCAAGAATTATTTCAATATGATGTGTCAGGTTGCATGTTTTGAATAGGTGCACAAGTAAACGTTCAAGAAACAGATGCTGTGGATGTTGGCAATTAATTAAAACTAATGGGACTTAAAGCTGGACTGACATGATTGCATGTTTTATAGTTGGCATTTGATTAGAACTGGAAGATTATAACATACAAAACAAGCGAAAAAATATTACATTTCCGTTCGACAGGACATGGGTTTTCTCATTGCATTTAGTAATGCACATTTTCTAAAAATTGACACTCAAAAGAGCAAAATTTGAAAGATTTAATTTTGCGATGAATGATCACTAACAGAAATCGTAATTTGTATGCTTATTGTTTGATTACAAATTTGTTTTTGTATTATTGTATTACATACCTACATGCATGTTCGTTCAAGTTTGAAATGCATTAAATACTGAGACGTGACATTTAACAGCACAGGTAGATAATACGACAGCACAACTTCATATAAATTTAGCAATAAAAAAGGTCCCAAGCAAGATCCGGCTCTTGCAAAAAAATAGCGATGCATAATATCATTATTACATTTTATTCATGATTCCTTTGAACTTGAATCCATGATTTTATAGAATAAATTTTGTTTTTATTTGTTCATCTTCAAAGGTAGCGAACCGGCTTATGAAGCTATAAAGTATGTGAAATTCACACTGTGAATACATCGAAACGCACATGCTAGCCTACATACTGACCTCCCGATTATAACAAACTTATAGCCAACTACCTGACTTTAAAAAAACTAACTTCCCGACATAACCTAGCTAAAAATGCATGCAATATTTTTACTTTGTTTTGATAACATACATGACCTACAGTTATGTCGTTGGTGTGCAAAACCTTTAAAGTAGTTTTGAAAATTGGAAACTAAAACACCCTCTTCAGTGACACCCTGGAGCTGGCATTCATGAGTCATGAATAATGACTCGTGAATGCCAGCTCAATGAGAGGGGACGATTTTATTGGCTTAATAGAATGCTCACCTGTGCACGGTACTTACAAGAAACATGCTAATTCTAATCCCCCTTTGTATCACGTGGGGTACTTTGATATTTTTGTCGGGTAATTAGTTTTTTACGTCAAATATGTCGGGAAGTTGGGTTTTCTGGTAAAACATCGGGAACCAAGTAAATCGGTTCACTGATAGTGATTCAAATACATTTGCCATACTATACAACAAGAAAAATAGTACACATTCGAGATGGTCTAGATATGAATGCAATCGTACTAATATTATTTTATTTTATTTTTATTCACATTTTTTCTTTATTCACCACAGGTCATAGGCTTCTTTTCACTCTTTTTCATCCTTCTATCAGTGATGACATTGAGTCTCTCCACGGTTCCAGATCTTCAAGAGCTTCACTGCAAAAGTATCAACATGTCAGCATGCCTTAATGCGGAAGCGCATAGATTGGAAAACAACTTGACTATGGATGAGGCAGTTGACCAGTTTCCGAATGTACTGGAGATTAAGGAACATTTTATTTTGGATGAGCTGGAAATTGTGTGCATTATATGGTTTACATTAGAGTACATTCTCCGTCTTTTTGCTTCACCTGACAAGAAGAAATTTTTTCGAGGATGGTTGAATAATATCGATTTGATAGCCATTTTGCCGTTTTACGTTAGCCTATTTCTTGTACATTTTGACACAGCAGGTCGTGTTCTTCAAGTGCTGAGGGTAATCCGTATACTTCGAATTTTTAAACTGGCGAGGCATTCAACGGGTCTTCAAAGTCTTGGCTTCACTCTTCGTCACAGTTATCAAAATCTTGGAGTGCTCCTGCTCTTCATTGCTGTGGGCGTTGTAATTTTCAGTGCCTTAGCTTACTTTGCGGAGAGGGATCATAATAGAGGAAACTTTGAAAGCATTCCCCATTGTTTCTACTGGAGCTTGATTACAATGACCACGGTAGGATATGGTAAGTTGAATGAACAAATCTAAGTTAAAGTAGTAAGTTACTGTTTGGTTGGCCACACAAGAGCAATATTTATACACGTGCTACTCTCATTTTAGGTGACATTGTACCGACCACAGTCATTGGAAAAATCATAAGTATGATTGCTGGAGTTTGTGGGCTGGTGGTCATTGCTTTACCGGTAGGTATAATTAGCAACAATTTCCAACTGTTTTACGAGGAACAAAAGAAGAAAGAGAAGGCAATGAAGCGGCGGAAGCAAATTGACCAATTGACAGAAAAGAGACAAGAGAAAAATTATCTCCAGGTAAGTCTTGGGGATACTTTGAGAGCTACGAGCAGCGATGCCAAATAATATTCGCCAAGTTCAAGGTCCTATAGTATTTCTTCACATCTTCATAAATACCTATCTATTCTCAAGTGAATTACTTCATTTTCTTTCAACTTTCTTAAGTTCGTGTATAGAGTTATTGAGAATTGCCAGAACAGTTGCCACTGCACAAATGAAACCCATTTTAAAACGTAGGTATAAAGTATAAAAGTTCCATAGATTTTATATTAAAACAAAATCATGAAAGTTTAATAATAATTATGATTGATTGTAGTGATTTTTGAGTGTATAATCTCGTTTATTTTGATGATATATGTTTTTGATTTCGTAAAAAAAAGAGTAAATACGTATCATTTAACCCGTACTCTGACTCATTTAACACTTTACTACTGCCGCATTTTTATTAATAATGCAGTATATAGGTATCAATCTTGTTTTGCAATGCAGATAAGCACCATAAACTGATCGAGTATACTCACATAAAACATTTACGCAACTATGTATGAAGTTGAATGAATAAATAAATTTCTACAAACATATCTAATATTTTATCCAAATGAATATATGCATCTTTATCTGACCCTGTTATTTCTTGTACGTAATTTAAGAGAAAATAAATATTTACTTTTTAATAAAAACAACAATACTGACTACATTTCCAGCTTTTCCCCCAAACATAAAACTGGGGGTAGGAATTACCTCCGAAACTTTCAAATAATCTG
This sequence comes from Zhuqinia jingwanae, assembly GCA_027744095.1. Lineage (NCBI taxonomy): Eukaryota > Metazoa > Arthropoda > Collembola > Entomobryomorpha > Paronellidae > Zhuqinia > Zhuqinia jingwanae. The sequence goes on along the minus strand of JAHZNC010002336.1, from coordinate 7,121 downwards.
AAGACATTGAAACAAGTTCCGAGGTAGTCCAATTACAAGATGTAAGAATAAATATACTTTCATTGTTCTTCAAAAGTTTAACTACATTAGAAAAATATTTCGCACGGGCATCTGTCTGAGGAATGTCACATAAACTTATCGCGTCAAAAGTTCCCTTGTCAAGGCACACGTCGAACTCTTTAAGTTCAGGATTGTTATCGTTGTTTATATCCTCTAGAAGATTTATTACCTAAAATTCATGTAAACACAAGCATAAAATTTAAATTTAAATAATTCGCTAGGTACTGCATGTTAACCATAAAATAAAATAATGATAATTTGAACCTGAAATGTAGACTCGTATTCATTTGAAGTAAGCAATGTTTTGGACATCTCTATTGCATTTTCTGAATAGTCCAAACCGGTGAGATTTTTAAAGCCTTCACGTGCCTATTAGGATTACGACCATCCCAGCAAATTGTAAAATCCGCAAGATAAAATCAACACAATTTAAATACAAAAATCAAGGCTAATGTGCATTTGGTTTCAAACTTGAAACGTGAATTACCAATTCAAGTAACATTACTCCATTTCCACATCCGAGATCAACAATGGAAGAATCTTCAGTAATTTTGTGGCATTCCGTGAGGAAACTATTATTAACAAAAAATTAGAAATGGGTAAAATTCCTCTCAATTCTACGAAAATTGAAAATAAATTTCTGCTGTTCGCATGAGATTTAGGTTTTTTAATAGGTGCATGGCGGAAAATTTAGGAAAGGAACTTTGTGTTCCCTAATACGCGCTTGTATTAAAACCAGTTTTGAAAAGTTTAATAATACTCACTTTACAACTTTGTACATGATATCTTCCCCGAACCAAACATCTCCAATAATTCCATGTTTTTTAAAGTTGGACAATTCATCTTTGTAAGCCTCGTCCCAACTACACGAAAGAAAAAAAGAAAAATTAAGAAATTAAATGTGAAGCTCTTTATTTAAACAATACACATGAATGAACACTGAATATACATACATTCAACACATGTTAAATATTTTAGTACTAACTAATCTTTGGTTCCCAAAACTGATGGCGTCAAATCTTCAACCTCTGCATTCTGATTTTCATTCAAACTCATACTAGTATCTGTTTTACCAGCACCACTGGATTCACTTTGAATTTTCTGAGGCGTAAAAAAGTATGACAAATTCACTGAAAATTACCTAAAAGAACTTTTTAATGAAATTCAAAAGATTGAGACGAGAGAGATGACATTTGAGGACGTCATGTGTTCTGAGTTCTGAGAATGTTTTCTCCAGAGCCTGTTTGCAATATTTTGCATTAGCGCTTGAGGAAAATGAACACTGCAATTGGGGCGAAGAGCGATTCGATGAGAAAATATGACTGCTTGCTCTTCTTTGTTTCTTTTTTAGCTTCAATGCATGTACAAATTGTACAGTACAAATAGTACAATGTATGTAGGTATGTATTGCGGTGCAATGGAATTTGCGTGGTATAAAAGAAGTCGTTGGCCAGTGCGGCTGTTGACGTGAATAAGTACAGTACAAAAAGTACAAATAGTACAATGTATGTAGGTATGTATTGCGGTGCAATGGAATTTGCGTGGTATAAAAGAAGTCGTTGGCCAGTGCGGCTGTTGACGTGAATAAGAGTACCGGAAGTCATAACACAAATTCGCACAATTCTTATGGCATCACAATTTCCTATGCAAAATGAATGTGAACCAGAACAACCGAAAATAAATTATACAAGAAACAACGCTGATAAAACATTGTTTTATTTTACAATATTCATCGTTAAACAGAAAACTTTTCAAACATTCTGCACTCCATTAAATATTTCTTTTACAATGATATAGAATATGAACAGCATGTCAATAAACTTAAAATGTTCCTACAAACTTAAATGTCTCAAATTCCTTGGTGCTCGTAATAGTAATTCATATTGAATTGAAAATAAGTACTATCGTATCGAATATCATATAATAGAGTAATAATAATAATTAAGTGCAGCTGAATATTGCATTTGAAAATAAACCACACAAAATGTTTTTTTTGACTTGAGGCATGATACAAAACAAATACAAAACCATTGCATGAAGTAGTAAAGTAAAATGTATATATTAACTGTGCTTAATTATATTGGTTCCATTCATCCAAGGAATTTTTCTGACAGTCAGTTATAAAATAAAATACGGACTATTTACACTTGATCCTATGTCAATATTTAATATAGTCATAGTCATAAAAATACTCACAATTAGTATTACACGAAAAACTATACTATAAATATAACAGTATAAAAAAGACTTCTAAAAAAAACAATCAGTGAAAAGATCTGAGCTTCCGTGTATACCCACCAATCAATATTTTACAAATTGTCATAAAAATACAGGTTTCGTATATACATATGTAGAAGATGCTAAAAAGTGGTCAGTCATTCTGGCTTTTAAAAACAATATGTTATGAGTATGATAATCCACAGAATTGACTATGGTGATCCAACGGTTAGTTATTATAGTCTACAAATAATATATTTTTACTGAAACATTGTAACACAATTTCTCATAATGCATAATAACTTCTGTAGGGTATGTACTAAAACAACTAGTTATTATATAACGTATGTTATAATAATTAATCTTATTTCATAAAGGTGCACAAACGCATTGTTAAGATTTAGAATTTCCGTCCCAATATCATATGCCTTCATAATAGTCCATCAAAAATCGGTAACTAAAACTGTGCAATTTACTGAGCACAAAATGCAAAACATTGAAAATATATTTAAAAGTACGGTAAATATATAAAAACGGTTCCGCTCTGCATTGGATTTGTAAAAATTGTTATTGTGTACTATTAATCTCAGCAAAATAACACGTAAATATATTATATTGTAATTCTCATCAAGCATATTTAATTGAGCACAAGAGTACAAAAATAACTTACATTTTTTTCTTAAAATAAGATTATTGGGCTTAATTGACAGCCTGTATAAATCTTAATAATTTATAATAAAAATCATTGAAATTGTCAAGAGGAGTTGTTCACTCATTGATTTTTCGCCAAAATTAACCTCATAATCAAAGAAATTTTCAGACATAAAAACTGGCTTGATAAACTCAAATCTAGTTAATAGTTAATTATGTATGATAAACTTAGGAACGATTGCAATCTCAAACTCGAACTTGTCCTTTTTGAATTTTCGAGTATAACTCATTGTCCAGTAATACGTATTTGTCTCCGTTAAAAAGGTAGATCTTCTCGGAGACTCTGGTAACATCAAAACCTTCCTTTTGTAAATCTATCTTCTTCATCTTGTAGGTACCTGAGAACAGAAGGTATATATTATGATAATGATTAGGTACATTGAAAAAGATGCAAGCAACCTAATTATAATAATATCACACCACCTTAGTTTATAATGTAATTTACATCACGAGCACATCCCCTACAATAATAATTAATATCATTATTATTTGTCTTTAGCCTATAATTGTTGGAGAATTATAAAATACACTTTCAAATAATACGAATGGGTCAGCATTCACTGTGGTGCACTGCTTACCAGTTCTAAATACGGCGTCGCCCTTATTGAAGACACCACGTACGATTTTCTTCTGGGAGGCTGTAGAGTCCGCATATCTAAAACAATACAGTAATTCATTATTCATTTTGGACTACTTGTTAGTATAAATACAAAATCAGAAATCTTAATCTTGTAAGCTAACCCTTCAAATTCTCTGACAGGATGATTTTCAATGATTTTTCCAACTAACTCTCCAGGTTCATTTGGCTTACATCGCATGACTAATCCTGTTTTGGGATCACGCATAGGTTCACCTGTGGTCTCATCAATTCTAATCAGTGTAACTGGATAGATGAACGGAGCTATCATGGAAATAAATCCAACGGAACCAACATGATTGTCGATGTTTACTGCAATGGGAAAAAATAAGTGGCGATGATCAAAATTCAAAACTAGATATGCAAATTTTATAATGACGTTTGGTACATATGCTGATGATGGGTCCACTTACTTATATTACAGTTTCCTTCGGTAGCACCATAAAATTCTGAGATCGTTTTGATGTTGAATCTCTCAGAAAATGTTTTCCAAATTTGAGGGCGAAGTCCGTTTCCAAACATCATTCGAATGTGGTGCTTTTTGTCATCTGGAGAAACGGGCGTTGAAAGTAGGTAGCGACAGATTTCTCCAATATACTGTGCAGCCTATAATTTTAAAACGAACGAATTATTGCTCTTGTTAAAAATGAGTTGATTCTTTGGTTTCTCTAGCGGTTATTGTAAGATGATAGACTCACAGTACAGTTATACTTCGCACAATCTTTGAAATACGCTCTTGCAGAAAACTTTTTCCGTAAGACGGCGGTACAACCAAAGAGTAAAGCTTGTCCAACCCCCAGCATTCCTCCGGCGGTATGGTACAATGGCAAGGGATCATAAATAACTTCATTTTTGGAAATTCCCATAAAATAGTGAATGCCCATAGTAAAGAAAAGAAATCTGCAAAAATGAAAATGACATATTTGATATGGAATTGTGTATAGTGCATACTGCATAATTAATAATTAGCTTGCCATTAATCTTACCTCGAGTTTTTGATGATCGCAGCCTTCGGTAATCCAGTTGTACCTAAAAAACATAAGAAAATACATATACAAGTTATGTAACGTTAACGTTGTTTTCGATATAATCGGGAATTTTCCACACAACTAACGAACCTGAATGTATAAATGTACAATAGCTTATCAGTGAAATTGATTTTCGCTGTCAGTTTAGGCGGTGTAATCGGTGATTTTTGCAACTGTGCGTCCAAATTTAAAGAATTATTAATGACCACAGCATCTGTCTCAATTTTCCCTGTTGCGTATAAGGGTAAATCCTGAACAAGACCAAGATCAACAACTTCTTGGATGGCTACATATTTGGAGAGAGAAAACCATTCATTAATTTTTATGCCACCTGCTGTATTAGATCAGTAAATAAGTTGAAAGTGACTAACCTCCCCCAAGTTCGCGTCCAAAAATCAAGGCTTTTGATTTGGCTACTTCTATTGAATGTTTCAGTGGTTGAAGCCGAAGATGGAAGTTGATAAGTGCTGGAACGACACCAATCTGAAGAATACAAACAGTAATTAAATAATCGGCTCATTGGACGACGAAAAAGTTTTATCAGAGTTCATAGTTTACGCATTTGGATATACAAAAAAATACAATTGAAAAAAGTTAACATACTTTACACAAGCCCAACCAGACACATACATATTCCGGTCTATTTTCCATAAACACTGAGACACAGTCACCCTTTTTCATGCCCTGAGATGCAAAGAAGTTTGCAACACGGTTACTCGTTTCGTCAACCTGTATTACAAAGTAGACGAATAATTATAGTTCCCAATACCTGTTTCAAGATTACATAGGTAAATACAAAGAAATTATATTAAATGCACTTACATCCTTAAACCTCCAAACTTCATCCTCAAAATAGAAACACACCTTGTTTGGATGCTTCTTGACATTCTTGTAGAATAGTGATATCACAGAGTCATTGTTTCGCTGCGCACGTCCGATATTGAAAAGAATGCTTGCATATCGCAAACCTCCCCTGTTTTAATTTAAGAAAAAAAAATTAAAACTATCATACATATTAGGTACACATACAATATTGAATGTTACTTGATCTTACTTGATGTCTCTTCGCACAGTAAGTAGAGCTACATAAAACCAGCGATATTTGGTGATAGCAAAAATCACAAGAAGGATTCCAGCCAGTTGAGCACAAAGTATAAGTATTGCTAGCCAGTCCTCATTTGACGCAACGCCAACGGCAGCCATTACTGATATTGCCCCACAAACAACCTACAGGTGCAATGACAGACAAACGTTCTTAAAATCAGCATATTTGAAACAAATTTCGAAGGTGCTTTATTAGCATGAAGTGACTTCAGGGACTTGTGGCAATAACTCACCAGTCCTTTGAGGGCAGCTGAAATATAATTTGAGGTGCCTTGGGGGGATGAATCTGAATGCGGATTGGTTGCGGCAGCTCCGTTGGGTGTTGAGGAATCCCCTTTTGTAAACACGTTACTGGCTGAATTGAATTTGTGATTCAAGGATTTACTCTCTTTTAATGACTGGAGAGTAACTCCATTTGGAGAATTTGATAAAACATTATTTGTGTGCGATGTCCGTTGCGTTCCATTTGTCCTACTTCTTGGTACACCGTTCACACTTTCTGACGTTTGCAACTGACCATTGACACATTTTGAATTGTCAAAATTTGCATGCCCGTTGAGTAATTGCTTGTCAGACGAAGAAGAATTCCGTCTTCCATTGGCAATGTGATTGTTCTGGGTAGAAATTTGTTGCTTGCCCGGAAGCCCCACGCTTCCATTGCCCACTGTCTCCGGCACCGGGCAGCAATTTTCCAGACGGGGCGAAGTGCTAAAATCAGGAGGAAACATTAATTATTTGTTATTTATTACTATTATTTGCTTTTTAAGTGTTTCAAATATAGATATTATAATCAAGAGATATTTGTTGGCAACAGTTGAGTCAAGCTTTGGAGAGTACTCGGGTAACAAGGACCATAAAACGATCCAATAATAAGGTTCCCATTAAGCTTACCAAATTAAAAAAGGGTAGTTTTAAGATATTTGGCTCTAATTAAACTTTAAAATGGCCAACAATTTGGTACAAATACGAGCCAAGTTGCAAGCAATGTGACTTATTTGTTATTTTGTCCAGTGCGGATGCAAATGCAAAGCTTATTTTTATGAGCTACATAATAAAAATAGCCGAAACTCGTTCAGAAACATGCAGCGAATGAATGGAATTTCAAGTATCTGCTTCTACTCTGAGAAGTGAAACAACAATAAAACAAATCAAAAAATATATTTTCACGCGTGAATCAAGCGATTTAAAAATTATTCCATGAGAAAAGTCAAAGGTAGTCAGTCCACAAGTCCACAAACTACCATGAAATTCATGATTAGGAAAGTCCGTTTTAAATTAGGATGCACAGTTTGTTTTGCCAAATTCTTTGAAGAAATGCACACGAAGATATTCGTGTAATTTGTTATATGATCTTTGGTAAAAAT